>CAUYPK010022523.1:0-61992 GCA_963574355.1 Loris lydekkerianus
GGGCCGGGAAAGTTGGTTGTAAATGTGGGGGTGTGGTTGCGTGGCTCCGTGCCCCGGCTACGTGCAGGTGTTCCTCACCATCGGCCGGCCTGGGCTGCATCTTGGGCTTTTCCCTACACCCCCCCCCCCCCCCCCCCCGTCCCCATACTCTGTGTCCCTTCTCTGCCAAAGGCACCAAAGAGCATTCCAATTCCACACTGGAGATACTGGCTTTCTTAAAATAGAGTCCCAAGGATGGAATGGCCTGCAGTATGGTTGAGAGCTTTTGAGGAGATTGCACCAATTGGAGTCCTAATTAATGTTTGTTTTATGATGTTCCAGGGAATGATTGCTCGATAAGATAATGCAAATAGAATTTTTAAAAAGCGTATGTTCAATTTAAACAGTGGGCAAAAACAGATGCGTTGCGAAGTAGCCTGTTAGAAGATGTTATTATAAGAAGCAGTACTGCTCTTGCAATCTGTGCTTGGTAATCATTTCATTAATTGCAAACAGACGCCACTGGGTGCCTAGCTCCCGACTCTCTGCAGGAACATGGGGTCAGAGAGGAGGCAGCCCTGAGGCAGGGGCTGGAGGAGTGACTCCCCCAGCCTTGTTAGGAAGCGGGGCCTGGGGGGATGGGCTGGGACTCCCTGAAGGCAGCCTGGGATGCCAGGGCCTTTGGCTGAGTGGGCCCCGAGGCAGCTCAGCCCAAGCCTCCTTCACCTGGTTCTGCAGGAGGTTTCAGAGGATGTGCAGCGTTAACTCTCCCGATTGCTGCCGTAACAAGCACCACACCTTCATACCAGCACATATGTGTTACTTCGTAATTCTAAAGATAAGAAGTTTAAAATGGGTCTCCTTGGGCTCAGTTGCGCTGTGGGCAGGGCTGTGTTCCTTCTGGAGTCTCTAAGGGCTTGGGTACTCCAGCTTCTAGTGGCCACTGAGCATCTTGGCTGGGCCCCACCCTCCACCTGCAAAGCCCCACCCCATCTGCAAAGCTCTGCCCTCCACCCCTGGAGCAGCCATGGATGCCAAGTCTTTCTAACCTGCTATTTCACCATTTCTCTGCCTGTGACCCTACTGCCTTCCTCTTCCACCTCTCAGGGCCCTGAGATTATGCTGCACCCACTCAGATGATCCAGGGTAATCTCTACCTCAAGGTCGACTGGTCCCCTTGGCTTGAAACCTGACATGTGTGTGGGTTCTGGGGATGAGGAGTAGACGTCTGCTCTTCTGCCTCCTGTAGATGAGGGGGGCATCTTGATTTAGAGCATAGAACTGTTTCCATCTAGCTTGCTTTTGAGTTTATTTATCTTTTACTTTTTTGTATTTTTTAAAAAATGGATTGTTGGGGATTCATTGAGGGTACAAGAAACCAGGTTGTACTGATTGCATTTGTTAGGTAAAGTCCCTCTATCTTTTACTTTTTAAGAGGTGTGGAAGGAGCCAGAACTTGGGTTTTTGTCTCAGCATATCACTAATTTGCTGTCCACCCCGGGCTGCCCTTTGTCCCAATTGCCGGGTGGTGGCGTCCTGGATATGGAAAAGCTTCAAAAAGAGAAAGTGGTGCAGTGTGGAATGTGGTCTTCCTGCCTGAGCTGTGGCCTTGAGTCTTCTCAGAGCCCTGTTCCCAAAGCTCAAATTCCAGCCAGCACGTAGCAGGAGCAGCCCCGAGATCTCCAGAATCCCCTTTCCTGCCTGCAGCACCAAATCCTGGCCCAGGGTGGGCATAGAAGAGGTTGGAATAGTGACTGTTTTAGAGGGTGACTGGCTGTGCCCTTCAGGAGGCTGTCCTATTGTAACCACTTATGAGCTGGCCCAAGTGGGACATTTTCTGAAGACAAGGCCATGCGGTCTCTGCCCTGTCACCCTTGCGGCTTCTTTTTGGAAACTCAAATCCAGGCACTTCTCTCTATGGCGTCTCATGAGTGCATACTTGGGTAGCAGAAACTCTCACCAAGATCCAGAACATCGAACTGCCCGGAAAGTCCCCCCTGCCTTTTTCTCCTCAGTCCCCACCAGGGAAGCAGTGGTCTGAATTTTTAAAATCCAAGATTCTTTTCACCTCTTCTAGAACATCCTATACCTGGAAGCTTCCAGCTGGGTGGGGCTCTCTTGCTCCCCGCTTCTCTGGGACATCGGCAGGTTTTTGAGATTTCTCCTGGCTGTGCTGTGCCCTGCGGTGGGACAGGGTGTGTCCACAGTTCCTGGCTACTGGTGGGGACTCCACGTCACGAACGGGCTACAGTTTGTTCATCCACACTCCTGTCGATGGACTACGGGGCTGCTTCCAGTTTGGGGGCTGTTACAAATAAACCTGCTATGAACATCTTTGCTTAAAAAAAAACAAAAACAAAAAGCTGTCAGAATTTGTTTATTTCTCTGAGCTTTACCCAAAAGCTCCCCTGCTCATAAGAAAAGCCCCAGCAGCATGTAAGGAGGGCGGGGCCTGCACGCTAGTGCTGCACTAGCCCCAGCCCTCACCCTAATTAGAGCCGCTGTGCCGATGGGGAGCCCCCATGTTACCTGCTTTCCTGGCACGCTGTCTTTCTGCCACCCACCACTTGTGCACCCTGCTGGGTGAGGGAGCCTGGCCCTCAGGGTTCACCTGCACAGCAGACAGGCCCAGTGTGTCTTAGATTCCAAGTCCCAGACTCCAACCACTTGCACCTTGTCCTGTCTCATCCTGGAGCTCCAGGACCTTGCTTGGGTGTTGGTTTATATATTGACAAGCCCTGAAATTGCCGCTTCCAGCTAGTATTTACTTAACGGTGTAACAGTAATTGTGGGATAATTGTGCAGCAATGAAGGAGCAGTCAGGGTCTGTGCGGTAAGTGGGTAATAAAGACCGAGCTTTATGGGTTGTGCTACTGGGGAGATTTACGCCATAATATTACATTATGTAGCAAATCCTTTCCAGAATAGCATGGCCTGGGATTTGCACCAGACCTTCACCTGTGGAAGGGCATCAGAGAATTGGAAGAAAGGGCAATTCATGCAGCTTCTTGGTTTCCACCTCCCGGGCTGGGATCCCTGAGGCTGGATCTTCTCCTTTATCCTGGAGGGGAGAGGGAGAGGGGTGTAAACACTGCTGCTGCTTCTGCTCCTCCTGGCCTCTGCCACCCCGTTTCTAACAGACAATAGGGCATCTCAAGCCCTTTCTGACAACAGCCCCAAGGAGCCACAAACAGGGGCATGGACTTCCCAGGGCCCAACAAGAGCCCTGACATTCTCCAAGAGCTACAGAGCCTTCAAGGGCTGTTTGAAAAGATGAACCATCTTCTCTCAAATGTCAGTGCTGGCGGGGCCTAGGGCGCAGTGGGGCTGGCTCTGCTTTAGCCTCGGTTGAACTGAGAAAGAGCTCCAGAGAGTTGATACCACAGCCACCTCTCTCCCTGCCAGGAGCTTGCTGTGAGGCCGGGTCCCCCTGAGGGTTGTTGTCTTGGGGTCAGCTTGCACACCATGCAGCCTGTGAGATGCTGGGAGCTCAGGTAGAATGAAAGCATCTTGTTGCATCAGGAATCTGAGAAGCATCTTGTTGCATCTTGTTGCATCAGGAATCTGAGAAGTGTTCAAAGCATCATGGGCAGTCAGAGGCCGACAAGGACCTGAGACCAGCCTGTGGGGCTGTCAGTGGCCACAGCTAGGTCAGCGTGAGCACCACGGTAAGTAACTATCATAATGGGTTATAGCCCAATGGGTCCAGAATGATATAAATATATGAAGGAACTCTCCTGCCATTAGAATCCCATCTTGTGGAGAAGAAAAGTGGCACGTCCACAGCATACAAAGCTCTGGGAGTCATGACTGGGCCCCGAATCCAGGGGGTGAAAGTTTGGTAATGAACAGAATGTTCATTTTTTATTTTTTTAATCTTTTGAGACAGTCTCACTTTGTTGCCCTCGGTAGAGTGTTGTGGTGCCATAGCTCACTTTAAACTCTTGGGCTCAAGTGATTCTCTTGCCTCAGCCTCCCAAGTAGTTGGGGCTACAGGTGCCCGCCACAACACCCTGCTATTTTTTTAAAGACGGAGTCTCGCTCTTGCATATGCTGGTCTTGAACTCCTGAGCTCAGGCAATCTACCTGCCTCAGCCTCCCAGAGTGCTAGGGTTACAGGTGTGAGCCACTGTGCCCAGTGAACAGGATGTTTATATGAACTCAAAGCATCTGCCCATGCATTGTTTATGAGAGCAAGGAGAGTAATTTCAGAGTGGAGAGAACTGGCAGACACAACCTTAACCAGGAAAGAAAACCATGTCCAGCATGGGCCATCACGTGCCTCCTGGTCCAAGGCCCTGAGGTCAGAGAGCGAGAGAGAGATGTGGAGAAGATGAAGACCAGCACATGGGGGGCGGGGGGGAGGGAGTGCTCCAAAGAGTAAGCAGCCTTAACCCTCCAAAATCATCCATGTGGAGAAAGAGAAGAAAATCTAAAAGGAACTGCATCAGATTGAAGAAACCTCGAGATACAGAGGTGCCTGGTGCTGGCCTGGCGCTCGTCCAAGGGACGAAGTTGACTGTGCACTGGGGGTCAGATCACGGCGTTTATACCTATGTTAGGTTTCCCAATTTTGGTAATTAGGCTGTTGCTCTGCAAGAGAATGTTTTTAGAAAGACGCAGTGGGGGAGGAAGTGACAAAACACACCGGACAGAACGTAAGAAATTGGGGAATCTGGGTAAAGGGCCCGTGGGAGATTCTGGTGAGTTTCTTTCATCTTCTCTGTGGGGCCGAAATCAGAGCCGAGTCAAAGATTTGGACACAGGCAGCTGGCATGGTGAATTTTTTACGTGTGATATCAGCACAGGACAAATGTGCCCCGGGGACCCACTGATTTCAGAAGAATGAGAAACATGTGGTCCTTGTCTGGACCCAACACGGTTGATGTCTGGCTGCAGTGAAGCCAAGAAAACACGTCAGCCCCGGGCTGGGAGCAGGCACGCGCCCGGCCTGTGGTGTGCGTGGGAGCGGCCCGAGCAGGCCTCTGGGGCAGGTAGCTTTGCAAAGTGCCAAAGAACAGGATGCCTCGGAGCTGCCAGCTGTGTGTGGGGACAACTGGCAGCCTCCTGAGGGTACAATTCTGCTTGGAGCTGAATGCTGACTGTCCTCTCCCATCCTGGGTTACCTCCCTGCATGGAAGGAAGCAGGGATGAGGGGGCCCCCCGAGTACCCGGCAGGCAGTGGGGGCTGCACTCACGTTATTTTTTTCTGTATGTTCTTGCCCACCTGCGGGACAGCCCCCAGCCCTCCATGGCCGTGCAGAGAAACTGCAATGGTTCTGTTTGTTTTTTCTTTTTCTTACTTTCTTCTTCCTCTTCCTCCTCCACCTCTTCTTTTTTTCACTTTTAATTACTCCCTTACTTAGGGGCCTGGCAACTATGAAATGCTGTCAAAAGCAGAAATTTGAGAGGCTCCAGGGGAGGATGGGAAGGAAGCAAGCTCCTGGGTGCAGGTTAGCAAGGCAGGAGGCTGTGTCCTGCACGGGCGCTGTGCGGGGTCAGGGCCGGGGAATGTCAGGAGCAAAACCTCGGGGACCTTGTCCGGCAGGAACTGAATCAGCACAGCTCCCCCAAGAGATTGAGGGGGAGACTCTGGTGTGAAACCCAATGGTGGGAAGTCAAAGTCCAAGTCAAAGAGGAGCTTTGTCCTCCACCGCCCAGCTTGTCCTCCACCATCACGCCGGGTGCCCACCAGCAGTGCACAGTTGGGCGCCTGAGCCTTTAGCCCAGGGTGTCCAGAGCTCTAGGTCATGTTACTTTTTCTCTTGCTGATGAAGGGCAAGGAACAGAGTACCTGTCATACTGGGCAGTAGCTGGACAGTGTGCCAGTATCCTGCAGGGCTGGCAGCCTTGGGGTTTCCCTGCGGGACGGGTATTCTGATGGGAGTGGAGGAGGGTGAAGCACAGAATCTAGGGCATGACTGACGTTCAGCCCCCAATGTTCCCTGAACATTGACCTAGCAAGTCCATGTGCCTGGCACCGAGGCAGGTGGGCAGAGACGACACATTCATTGCATACTGCCTTAGTCAGGGCTTTCCAGGGCTACAGGGTGCCTGGTGAGCAGAGAGGGGAGGGTGGAAGCATGCAGAGGGCAGGGAGGGAGTACTCTTGGGGAAGGGTGGAGCACTCAAAGAGCAGGGCCGCCTGAGTGTGCCTGGCAATGTCCAGAGAGCTGAGGAGCCTGAACAGCTCAGAGATGGGGTGTCCAGGCATCCTTTTCACCATGCGTGAGGGATCTTCAGGCAGGCGGGTTTGGGAGAGTGATGTAGAAGGACCTGGGCTAACAGAGGAGCCTCTAAATGCCTGTGCTGGACACAGCTGTAGGGCAGGGACCTTAGGTCCTCAGTGTCAGTGTCACACTCCACAGGTGCTGGGCGCAGGGGGGTGGTGAGCTCTGCAGGAAATCTCAAATGTTACCATGAACATCTTTTACATTGCATGTATGCACGGGCCATTTCTTCTCGAAGCCAGGGTGGACAGATGTCTCTGATTCCTCTTTGTACTGGACCAGGGGCTTACAAATGCTCAGGAAGCTCTGCTGGGACGAGGGATCAGGGGCAGAGCCAGAGTCTGTAATGGGACCAACCATGAGGCAAGGTTGGCTGACTTCCCTTGGATATTCTGTGTCTGCCTCGCTTCTGCCCTGGGTTTCATTGTGGAATTTCATTATGAGCAAGGCATGGCAGAGGGGGAGGATAATTTTCTTTGCAGCAGGAAGCCACAGCTCCCAACAACTTGCCTCTGGTGCTGCCTCTGCTCTGGGAGAATCCGGCAGCCTGAGCTAGACCTCTGGCTGGTAGGATTTCTGAGCTTGGTGGGCAGATGTGATTCAATCTTCTTTATAGGAAGGATTTTGCTGGTTCCTCCCACAAAGCAAGGATCATGAGTGGGGCTCTGAGCAGCAGGAGCTCAGAAGCTGAGACCTCAGGCATGTGGCTCACAGCCACCCCTGCCTCCTCCCCCTCCTCCCTCGGCCAGCTGCCCCCTGCCAGGACGTGCTCTTGTGTGGGTCTAAGTTAGCTTCTCCTCCCAGGGCTGAAACCTTAGAGCCATTACATCCACGTGTCCCTCTGATAGCTGGCTCCCTTGGGGGCAATGAGAGGTTCAGAGATTGCTAAGGGACATGGGGCTGAGTCTGCACCGAGTCTGGATCTATACCTGCCACTGATGGACACCGTGAGCCCAGGCAAGTCTGCGACAACCCTGGGTTTCTCTTTCCTCCTCTGTGGCCTGGGGCTGTGTTCAGGGTCTGAGGTCTTTCCTGTGAAGCTCCTGCTGGCTTTTGCACGTTGCCCACCCTCATGGGCAAAAACCACCAACCTTTCCTCTTCACAATGGATGGATTTCAGATCTCCATGGGGGTCTCTTTTCTTACATGTCGTTATGTCTTTTAGAGGTCAGGTTGCCCTGTCACCTGCCCTTTGCCTAGATTGGGCTAAATCCTCTAGAAAGCTATCCCTGGCTCCCCAGCTGCAGACTGTGTGGTGTGCGGTCTCCTGTAGCAAGGATAGCCTCTGGCCTCCAGGAGGAACTCTGTGAGCTCAGGCTGAATAAGTGAAGGGCTGAGTGCAGGCCTGAGCTGCCGAATGCACATAGGGAAGAGAATCCTCTCATTTAAGCCCTCTTACTGTGCACCTGCAATGTGGCGGGCAAAGATGTGGGCATGGGGAGAACTTAGCCAATCAAATACAAGTGAATTAAAGGCCCCTGCCCTCCTGAAGCCTCCATCCAGGGCCAGAAGACATTATATATAAGTAACCTAACCAAGTCTGTGGGACAGGACAGGTGAGGGAGATGCGTCCTTTAGATCTAGAGAAAATCAAAGCACGTTCTGGAAGAATTTAATGGACCTGTAATGATTTATGTTTGCACACCTGGAAATTTAAGATGCTTCTTGTTCCTGGAGAGGTAGTGGTTGGTGTTCAGGGGTATTCTGGAGCCATCTGGGAAGATGGTCTGGAAGACGGAGGCTTTGAACTGGGTTGAAGAGAAAGCAAACTCTACATTTAACTTTAATGCAGAGTCACTGGCTAAGTACCTGGCTGGCCATCACCTCTTGCCCAGTATCCCGGGACCCTCCGCCTATCTGCTCATTTTCACCCTCACCTCCACATGCCTTGCGAGGGGGCAAATGCCTAGAAACAATGCAGGCTTGCACGCCGTCTGTGCTGAGCTGGGTTGGAGAAGCACCAGCATGCTCCCAAACGGCTCTTACCGACAGCTGCTCCAGCTGCAGCCTCCTGGCTGCGACCTCCTTAACCTCGCCTCAGAGTGTTCTCAAGGGGTGGTCAATTTTTTAAACCTTTTTATAAATTACTCTGGTCATAGGCAATCAGGAACTCTAGAATGTTCTTGCGACTCTTATAGTCCCTTGATTAATTGGACATTTTTAACCACTCTGCAGCTCAGCTGATCTGCAGATAGTGGAGGCTGAGAATTTAATGGGAGAGGAAAATGTAATTGGACTAATTTCATTCCCAGAGAGCTGGGGAAACGGAAGTCATTTTTTTTTTTTTTAATCACTGCAGCTATTAAAGGGCCTGGTTTTCCAATACAGAGGAGCATCGTCAGCCTGGTGTGAAAGTGAGCAGATGATGGAGTAGACATGGGGGCCAGTGGGGAGGGGTCTGGAAGGGTTTACTGTTCAGTCTTGGGAGCCGCTAGCAGGTTCGAGCAATGCCTCAATTCTTCATTTCTACCTGGAGTCTTCGGCGCTGTGGGAGTATAGAGGGCTCTGCTCAGCCAGCACCCTGCCCCCCAGGAATGTTGTCATCTGGTGAAAGAGCAGCCCACACACTCTCACACATTTGTTCACCCTCACGCACACACCAAGTGCTTTCAGGGCACAAAGCCCAGCAGGCAGATGACAGTCCAACTCCCCTGCCGGGGTCCATCCTGGAGAGCTGAACCTAGAGGGGTCTCTGCCCAGGTCAATTCTTCCTGCTTTGGGGGGGCACAGTTGCAGACCCACACCCCATGGAGTGGACCTGCCCACCTGGCACCCTGCGTGCTCTCCTGTCCCTTCATCTCTTTTGGGATGGCAGAGAAGACTCGGCCACAGCCCGGGGGCAGGTCGTCTTCTCCCTGTGGACCCTCCATTTCCTTCCCTGTGGCCCCCCAGAGTGGAGGCCCAAGTGCACTGCACACTCCCTTGTAGCCCTGATTCCTCCAGAGAGAGTGGAGCTCAGAGCCTCACAGTCTGGATCTGGACCTGGGTTCAAGGCTCTTGTTGCCTGTAGGATCACAAAATAATAGACAGGAGACCTAATTAAATCAGAAAATCAGATAAACGGCAAATAATATTATGGTAAGCAGTATTTGGGGCATATTTATACTACAAAAGGTTTATCATTTGTCTGAAATTCATATATAACTGGGCTTCTTGTATTTGTATCATCTAGATCTGCCAACTCTCTACACATGAGAACTTGGGTAGGTTTCTTACCATCTCTGTGCCTCAGTTTCCTCATCTCTTCAAAGAGTGATGGTAATCACAGCTGTCCTCACGGGGGCAGTGTGAGGCGTTGACAGGCTAGTTGTGGGGTGCGTGCAGGGAGCACATGGTGAGGTGAGGGCTGCTGGTCACTCATCTATCTGCCAACAACCCTGGGCCACACGTTTACTGTATGGCAGGCCCTGTGCCAGGCTGGGGGCTGTGGAGGGATGATACAAAATGTCACAGGCGTGGACTCTGCCTTCTGGACATTTGTCATTGGCATGACAGGTCCAAAGCGTGCACTCTGCAGATGGCAGGCCAGCCACTTCTTCTCAGTCACAGTCTTCTGTTCCTTGGGGTATCTTCACAGGGATGACTTTCATCCCATCTGCGGGAGACGAACTTGCCTGACTGTTCCAATTCAGTGGACTGTTCCAACTCTGGCCAGGTGCTTTGTAGCCAGGCCTCCTCTTACCTCTGAGCATTCGTAACATCCCCTCTGAGTGTCGTGTGCACCTGAGCCCCTGCTGTTGTCCCGAGATGCTGGTGGAGATTGTCCAGCCACCATGAGTGGGATTTAGGCTTTTCTGGCCGAGCTCCACTGCCCAGGAGAGGGGTGAAGGGAAGGTTTAGCAAGGTAGCAGAGCTGCTTTTTCAGCAGTGACCAGCCATGACCCAGGCCTGGTGGCCCTTGGTGCCTGTACCCTCTTGTCCCATAAGTACAAGGTGCCAGGGTTTAGCTCAGATCCTGGTGTGCACAGACTGGCTGGTTGGGGTGCTGCAGAGATAGGGCTGTCTGACCCTATGGCGTGTGTGGGCCCCCTGGTCAGCAGCCTGTTGGCCAAGCAGGGCAGTTTCTAAGTTTCTGTCTCCAGGCACCAGAGTGAGAGCTGAGGGTGAGAGCTGGGAGTGAGCTGCACTGGTCTCCGGGGGGCCCAGGTCTGCCTTCCAGGGCCCATGTCCAGGGACTGCTGAGTGAAGCTGGTCCCAGGTCTGCCTTCAGGGCCCATGTCCAGGGACTGCTGAGTGAAGCTGGTAGAAACCTAAGACTCGCCTTCTCTGGCAGAATGAGTGCAAAGAATTTGCCTAATACTGAGTTTCCTGGGTCCTCAGACCCACTTAGGAATCCTGGAGTCCTGGAACATTCATTGAACCTGGGAAACAAAACTCAGTTGACAAGCTCAGAGCTCAGTGGCTGGGTTGAAAACAGATAAGGTGAAAAAATAAAAATCACAGAGAGGGGGTCCTGGCAGGGCACAGCTGTGGTTCATCCTGTGGGCTAGGCTGGGGTCCTGGCAGGGCACAGCTGTGGTTCATCCTGTGGGCTAGGCTGGGGTCCTGGCAGGGCACAGCTGTGGTTCATCCTGTGGGCTAGGCTGGGGCGGGCTAGGTGGTCTCCACTGGCTAATAATGTCCTCTGGCAGCTAGGTGATGACTCAGGCAGATGACACAGGTGAAGCTGAGGGACCCATGTCCCCAGATGCAGGCGCTGCCACATCGGGGCTGTAAGAAAACCCACGTTCTCCTCCATGTGCACAAAGTTTGCCTTTCTCCCTGGGTCCGTGGTAATGAACTCCATCAACAGTGTGAAATCCCAGGCTGAAAATCGCCGGCCCGCGGGGCCCCACCTAAGACTTTCAGAGGGGTTCTCAGTACATTAAAGGGAAGCGCGGCTTGTTTAGACCAAGCTTTATTTGACATGTTGCTATATTAATGTCAAACAGTCCACTCTAGTAAGTCCCTTCACAGCTCAGCCTCAGGAATTGCATTACTGACAGATTGGAGTTTCAGGATTTGCCGCTGAAAGAGTAATCTCCAGGTTTCATTTTAAATTGTAAAAAATTCTGAATGAAAAATTTCCCTGTAACTGCCCGATGGGATATAGACTGCCCCGCAGTGTCACTATCACTGATTTCCTTTCATATCTGTATTAAAACTGAAAAGCTAACAATAACCTCGGCCTGTTATCGGAAATGTGGGTGTGAGCGCAGCAGCTGCAGGGGAGGAGATGCCGGATTTATCCAGAGAAGGAAGGGAGCGGATTTGGGAGGCCACCCGGAGCTTTTGTCTCCCGCACGTGGAACCGCCGGCCAGGGCTGCTTTGTGGAAGGGGCGTGATGACGGTGTCACCTGTGTGTCTGCTCTCTTTGCTGGATATTTACCACTCAAACGAGGGCAGAGCGTGACCTGGAATGGTGCACACCGTCTCTGGGGGCTGTCGTCTGTGTCAGCCTCTGTGCCACTTGGTGGGACAGCAAAGGAAGGAGCCTCAGTAAGACCCCAGGACAACATCAGCACGTGTTGGGTGACCTCAGGGACCCACAGTGGGCACTTTGGACCCTCACTGATGTTTGTTCACGTGGAACATGAAACTGTCCAGCGTGTGTCTGCCGGACGCCTACGTGAACTCTGGCCTCACACTGGGTGCCGTGGATGGTACCAAGTGAGGAAGTCCCAGGCCCTGCCTCTTCAGAGCTGGGTCCCTGCAGTACAGGAGGCCAAGTCCACCACACCTCCCCTGAGGGTCAGGAAGGGTGGCATGGCCTGCAAGGAGGCCCCACCACCTTGTGCCCCCTTCTGCCCAGTGTGACAGCTTGAGCAACCCCTCCCGAGTCCCTTCAGGGTGGCATGTGGGGGCATCAGCACGTGCAGAGCTTGGGAAATGTGGGGGTACAGACTGCCATGGCTGTGTTAGGGCCACCTGCCTCCTGGCTCGTGCTTTCTTGGAGTCCACCTGCTCCAGGAGGAAGCCTGGGTCATCCCGCTGGAGGAGCCACATGATAAGGGACAGCCAGAGAACGAGAGGGCACCTAAAGGGAAACAGAAGCCAGACCCCACCACCAGCCCTGGAGTCAGCCTCCTGGGAGGTGGGAAGCTTGGGGGGATCTGTTAGGCAGCAGGGAGCTAGCACAGTCAGTGCTGAGCGCAGAAGGCCAGGGAGGGCGCCGACCTCATGGGAGAGGGGATCTCAGAGAGGCAGGTGGGAGGTGAGGGGCTTGAGGGGGGAAGGGTGGTGCCCATGCTGCCCCAGGAGAAGGACCGGTCCTGGGAACAGAAACAGGGAACTTGGAGGAACCATGGGTTTGGGAAAAAGGGACGAAGCTGAAAACTATAGAGACTCTGAAACCAGGCATGGTTTGGATGCAGCATTGGGGATCACCCACACTCCCCCTTTTCTGTGTCCGTGTGCCTCCCCCGTCATCACAAGAGGATGCTGGAGCCGGGTGGGTCGGGTCTACCCTCGCTGTTCCTTTACCTGGTGTTTGCTGTCCAGCTGACATGGCCTAGTCTTTCCACTTCCCTTTCTTCACCTTTTCCCTGGAGACGGCTTTGGTTACAATCACCCTGTGCCCTCGGTGGCCAGTATGCCCTGTGCCCTCCACTGCGCCTTCCTGGCTCAGCCTGGCCCGTCTGCTCTGGCTCTTGGCAGCCCTTCTCCACCCGCCCAGGGACTGCTCCCTTTCCTGTCCACGTCCCCGTTAGGTGAAGCTGACCAAAGCGAGAGGCTCATCTTTGTGGGGTGGTTTTAGAGACAATGACAGCACTGGGTGAGGAGTTGGATTTATGAGTTCATTATAAATTATAAATTTCTAATTTATAATGAACTCCCCCCAAACCAATAAATAAATCTTCAAGCCAAAGCAAACTCAGGATTCAAATGAATAGGTAAGATTTATTTTATTCAATAGTTAGATGTATAGAATATATGTCCAATCCAATATTTTCAGTGATTATTAGCATTTAAGATGTTATACCTTTTCAAAAGGGCAGTTAATTTTTTTTTTTTTAATAATTTATAAAATAAATTGGGAGTTGTCTCCCAGTCGGGAAATGACAGGCTGCCAGCTCCTGTGCATACATCTCGTGGTGACCACATGGTGGTCACCACGTGCCTGGCGACAGGTGCCCCGTTCACGGTGGTCATGCCTTACATGCTCCGAG
Source organism: Loris lydekkerianus (assembly GCA_963574355.1). Classification (NCBI taxonomy): domain Eukaryota; kingdom Metazoa; phylum Chordata; class Mammalia; order Primates; family Lorisidae; genus Loris; species Loris lydekkerianus. The sequence goes on from CAUYPK010022523.1 coordinate 13,359, forward strand.
GTCCCGTGCTGCTCAGAGTGTCCTCACTGCCTGCGTCTTCTGCACCACCCAGTCTGATTTAATCTGATTGTCCCAGCTGCCCTCAGTTCCTGAGTACCCGGAACTCAGCACACCCTTTCCGTCAGCTCCCCCACCTCGGGGGCATCTGTCTGTGTCACTTCTGGATCCTCTTTCTGTCCCTCAAGCTGAGGCCCATTGGGATGGACTATACCTCTGCTCCATGAGACAGAAAGCATTTGCCTGTCCTGCACTTGCCGCTGAAGTTAGGGATGAGTCAACAGGTTTTGATTCCAGCGTCCTCACCTTTCTCCAGGCGTCTCGTTGCTTCTGGAGATACCCCTGTCCTGTGCCTGGCGTCTGTTCTCAGGCCACCAGCTTCTGAGCAGGGCCATTTTGTTATGCATTTCCTTCCCTCCCTCCCAGCTCCCTTCTTTCCTTCTCTCTCCTCCTCTCGACGAGAGCTTCTCTCTCTCACCCCCTCCCTCTCCCCCTTCTGTGTTAATGAGAGCCAGAGTGGACAGATGGAAGCAAGACACCGTGAGTGTCCACCCTCAGGCGCAAAGCAGGAGGCCGCCCCCGGCCCCGCCTGGCCCGCGGAGGGGCAGATGCCCGGCGCCCAGCAGACCACGGCAGAGCATGCCCCGAGTTGCGTCTGAGCCTGTGCAGCTCTCTCTCCTGACGCAGGGAAAACCTGGTTACTTAGAAAGCAATTTGCTCCTTTTGCTCCTACGGGCTGGTCTGAGATTAAAATGGTAATTATCTTGCAAAATGACGGTAACCGTCTTTCATAAATGTGGCAGTGTTTGAGATGTGACTAACAGCGGTCTGCAGGATAATGGGCTTAATAAGCAATATCTTCGGTGTATTGTCAGGGGACAGAGCCTATTAGTTGGGACGGGACAATGCTGTAATTTCGGCGAGATGCATTCATTCTTCTCCCCAGCCACGGGGTTTATTCCCCCCTCAATATCATGTGCTCATCGTTTTTTTCCTAATAGGCCATTTTTCCTTAGGATAATTTACAAATTGCTAATCTGTTTTTATTATCTCTCATTTTTTCCTCCTTAAGTTTTGCTTTTCTTATTGCCACTGGGAAGAGCCACTGTTCTTGGTACGAATTCGAGGCAGATGACCTAACTTTCTGGGGGTGAATGGGGCCTGGGGTAGCAGATCCATATCACACACACCTGAGCAGGCATCATGGCAACAGTAGTCACAGTCCTGCACCAGAGAAGAGAGATTAAAGACCCTCCTTTCTTCTCCTTCCTACAGACATGGAACCTCAGGAAGACAAAAGTGTCAGCCACATGCTCTCCCTTGTGCCAGAGTGAGTCCTTCCAAACAAAAAGCTGGGAAGGTCTGGAGAGGAGCAGGAAAAGGTCCAGGGTCCTTGCAGGAGGCTACAGGAATCTCGGGATGGAGCAGGACCCAGGGACCAGAGCCTGCAGGTCAGGACTAAGAAAAGCAGTGGCCCAATGGGGGCAAAGGCTTGGCTATAGTTCAGGCAGGACCTCTGGACACTGACGGGATACCCTGACCCGTGACACCATCATGATGACCTCAGTGTCTAGGTGGCAGGCATGTGGTTTTTACTCAGCCGTGTCTCCCCTAGTCCTGACCTGCCAAGGGGGGGGCCCATGACGACACCTGGGCTCAGCAGGCCCTGCGGGGGTCCAGCCCGGCTCAGCCCATCAGCACAAAGATGATGGGTTGTCTTTCCACTTTCTTTCTTGTGGCTACATGTTGGAGCTGCACAAACCTGAGATCCCAGCAAGAGACCCTGAGCTGGGACCGACAGGTGCACATCCATGTAGGACGTCCTGTGATCAGATCTGGCAACTGGGATGGTCCCCAAATTCGAGCTGGGGCTGACAGGTGCACATCCATGTGGGACGTCCTGTGACCAGATGTCACGGGGATGTTCCCTGAATTCAGCATGTTGCTAAGGATGTGTGTGAGGGACATTCAGAAAATACCAGAAACAGCGTGAGAGGAGGGGACAGAGAAATGACCACTGAACCCAGGGGGAGGACAGGGGCCCAGAGCCTGCTCAGCTTCCTTATAAAGCTGAGCATGGAGTCACCACATAATCCCATAACTCCACTTCTGGGATGTGCTGAGATGAATGGAACCTAAGGACTCGGTCACAGCAGCCAAAAGGCAGAAGCAGCCTGAGTGCCTGTGAACAGTGAAATGGGTGAACAGAGTGAGGTCTGTCTATGCAACGGAGTGTCATCCAGCCACCAACAGAATGAGGCGCTGACACCCGTCACAACATGGGTGAAGCTCAGACGCTTCTCGCAGATAGAGGTCAGATAGAAGTGATGGCATGTGGTTTGACCTAACTTTCAGGGGCCATCAGAATAGGTAAAGCCACAGGGACAGAAGGCAGGTCTGTGGTCATGGGGCCTGGGGAGGTGGGAGGGGAGGGCTCCTTGGTGGCATGGGGCTTCCTTCTGGGACCAGGCACACGACGGGGTCGTGGCTGAACGCATTGTGAAGGCCCTGAATACCACTGGACAGCACATTTGAAAATGGCTCAGTGTTAATTTTATGCTGTGTGGGATTTGCCTCAATCTGAAAACATAAAGAGCTTGTGTAGCCAGGGAGAAGGGATCCTCGCTGAGCGGGGGCCAGTGGCTCTGGGGCTGGCTCCCAGGCAAACATAGAATCTGGCAGGTCACAGATGAAAAGGCTGAAGTCCCCCTCTGCAAAGGCCACTGTCATTTCCCAGGCTTTATTGTGTGTTTCTAGGGAGGGGAGGACAGGGCCCCGGGGAAGCTGGGCACAGCTGTGTTGGGGAGTGACAGACTCTCCAGGTGAACGAGGCTCAGTCCTAAAATAAATGACCCGTCACGTTTTCTCTTGCAGCACATTGGATGTGGCACCACAGAGCAGCCACCACCTTCCAAGCACAGGGCTGTGGTCGTTTTGCAAAATAGAAGCCTGCTTGATCCAGATGTGGGGGTCTAACCCAGATGTGGGGGCCAGAGCAGGGGAAGAGCAGCCCTGGGATTCTCCAACTGTCTCACTGGAGCCCGACGTTGTCCCTTGATAACCTTCTTGGGGCGAAAGATTTGGGCCTGATTCATTTCATGCACCAAATTCCAGAGTGGGGAAGTTCCTCCTTTGGTGAAAGCTATTCATTCTGTCAATGCTTTGATGTCTTTTGAATCCTTTGTGGCCCCAAATCAAATAGAAGCTTTTTACATCCACGCTTGAAATACCCTCATTCCCATTTCCTTTCACTTAAAGGATTTTTGCCCTGTGTGATTATCGCAAATCACTTCTGAATGGCGCTTTAGAATTCAGCGCCCGGGCATTCATTAAAGAGGCAGACACATACATACCCATTTACATGCGGCCGTTTTTAAACACCAGACGTGTGTCCGCAGGTATTTGTGTACATACACACACACACACACACACAGTGTTCACCGGCACACGTGCCATCTCCCACTTCCATTAATGAAATTATCCTTGCAGAATTATCGTCACTGAACAGTTGGCTTTCCAACGCCCTGTGACTCATTGCAGTTTCTGCCATTCTCCATCACAATGACTATGGGCAATTACTCAGGCTCAGTAATTCAATGCCCGGCTTCCTGCCTATGGAGGATGTAAGAATAAGATGCATTTTTTTAAAAGCTGGGAGAATGTTAATGGGTGTCAATGGGTTGAGGCAGAGCGCACCAGCGCCGGGGAGGAGCGGCTGCGAGTGTCTCTATCTGTCCCCGCAGTACTTGGAATAAAAGTTTCCTCAACTTTTCTGTTGCTTGAACAGCAATTACTAAAATGTTCTACTTAGGAAGATGCATTAATTAGGTGCTTTCTAGAGATTTCAGGTTTATCAACCCAAGTGTCTGTGTAAGCTCCTTGGAGGGATGGGGTAAAATGCAATGGAGCATGAGTATCTGTGGCAGCCCAAATACCAGCCCTCCCCGGCTCTGGGGCCTCGGCCTTAACCCTGATCCTCGGGTGCAGAGACAACGGGCTCCTCCTGGTCTTCCCTTGGGAGGGGCTGCTGCCCTGGGCACTGACGCCACAGCTAGGGCGAGGGCCGCCGTTTACTCCATAAACAAGCCCAAAGCAGCTTTCCACAGAGGCCAGGTAGAGGCCACGAGGAGAACCAGAAGTGACCAGTTGGTAGTAATGAGAATTCAGACATCAGTTGAGTCCTGGGCTTTCCTCTCCCAGCTGTCCCACCTGGGACCAGTGTCTCAACCTTTCCTCATTTGTAAAACGTGAGTGACAACTGTGCCCTTCACCTAATTGAAAATTGGGACCCAACTAGGAAAGCTCTGTCCAGACCACAGCCAGCACACAGAGAGTGCCCCCAAAGCCGGCAGCTGCTGGTGCTGGGTCCTCTGTTCTCCGAGTGTCAGCTGCAGGGGGACAGGAGGTGAGTCTGCCGTCCTGGCTGAGAGAAGCCTGGTGCTCATCAGAACCTCGATATTGGTCGACGGATTAAATGTCATCATTACCATCCTGTTACTGTCACCATCTTGTTGCTCGTGGTCTGACGGTGGAATTAGGGAGGGCCCTGGGCCTGCCAAGGTGAGGGCAGGGAGGGCAAGGGAGTGGGGTGCTCCTGCTAAGCGCCTGCGGTCAGGGAGGTTTTGGTGCCGTCTCAGGCCCCGCTCATGAGCGCTCATGCCTTGCCTGATGCTGCCTTAGTTTTTCTCACATGAGATGCAGCCACACTCCTGACCACGCCCCTCCTCACTCACGCAAGACGCCGGTTCCCATGAGAAGGGACGGCATACAACTGGGGCTCCGACCTTGCTGGTGACACTCAGACATCCTGTCCAGGGCCTCACTCTGGGCAGGACTTGGCACGGCCCCCTTGGAAAGGAGCCCTCCACCCCGGCCTCCTCCAGCCTGACCCTCTCACCAGGGCACCCTCTTCACTGTGTCCACACCTCGTGGTGCTCAATGCCACGTTTCTTGTCACCCCACCTCCTTGGATCGCCAGGCCCTACCTTTAAAGACATGGTCGAGGTGATTTGGGAGTGGGGCCTGAAGGGAAGCCCCACTCACACCGGGCGGTCACACGCATCCAGGCTGACAGCTGCGTGTGCAGGGCGGCTGCTCTGTGACTGTGTCAGGGATAACTGCCTGCCTTGTGCTGCGTAAGCAGTTTGTGCAGGGAACAGCGAGGTTACCAGAGTCAGCAGCTTTTGTGTGAGGCTGGGCGGCAGCCCCTCTCCCCACATAAGAGATGATGTGGATGGATGGAAATGGGCTGAGGACCTGAAGGAAGTCCAAGGCTGCGCCCCGTGAGCCCCTCCTCCAAGCTTGGTTCTCCACTCACTCCTACTCTGGGTTGTACGGTGGGGATGGCCTCGGGGCTGTCAGAGCCCCCTCTCTGGGTCTTGGGAGCAGCAGGTGGGGGGAGCCCTGGGGAGTTAGTGAGGGGCCCAGTTGTGGAGGGAGTGGGGCAGGGGAAGGGTCCGCACTTATCTGCTTCTCTTGGGTATCCTGACCTCCTTTGATAGAGTGAGGGCCGTGTGGCCAGTGCTGACCTCAGGCCTGCAGTAGAGAGGGGGCAGCTGCTGTCTCTGCAGGAGTCAGGCTCCTTCTAGTTCTGGGGACCTGTGGACTCTCTCAGTATTCCAGGGCCACCTTACAGACTGCCGGGGACTGGGCAGTTCTGGAGGCCAGACTCTGTGTGACGGTGTCAGTGGGGGGCTTTCCTCTGGGGGCTCTGAGGGATTCTGTTCCCGGTGCCCTCTCAGCTCCTGGCCTGGCTGGCCCTGAACTGTAGGCTCTGACCTCTGCCTTGGTGCTCACATGCATGTCTCCCTGTGTGGGGGTCTGTGCCTGGACTTTCCCTTCTGTGACGTGGGTTATACAAGGTCATGCCCCACCCTAGGCCAGGGCAACCTCATCTTAACAGATCACATCTGTGATAAGTCCGTTCCCAGGTGGAGTCACTTTTGGAGGTGCTTAGAGTCAGGACTTGAGCCAAAGTCTGAAGATGGATTTTGAGGAAGACACAACTCGCCCCCTACCAGTGGAGAAGTCCCCCTGTCACCTTGGGCCACCAGGCTCACCCCAGGCAGCAGAACCCCAAGTGGTGCCTCTACCCGCTGCGCTTTGGATTGAATAACACGCCTTGTGCTGGCTGCTGCCCGACGGGCAGACACAGATTCATTCTTTCTTTTTGAAAGTATTCCCCCATGTGAAGGCTCTGGAGTCCAACAGTAAACTGGCCAGGCAGAGCGTGAGTTCTCCTGACCTCAAGGTCTAGGTAGAGGCAGAAAACAGAAGAGCAGGATGATCTGATGTACAGATGTGGGAGACACAGGGACTGGGTGAGGGGGTGGGGCATTCCTCAGAGGGGACACTTTGCATGGAGACCTGAGACAGTGTTGGGGAGGACAATGAGGTGGCCAGTGGATGAGGGTCGTGTGAGGCAGCAGCTGTGAGTCCAGAGTCTGAGGAGCTGGGTACTGTGTGGGCAGCTGAATCCCAGAGAGTGGGCAGGAGGTAAGGAGGGCAGCAAGCCAGGTGGTTCCCATGGAGCCTGGGGCTCTAGGTTTTGATTCAATTCTCAGAGGAAAGCATGATCTTTGAAAACAGGATGTGTGCGGAGTCTCCAGCCCTCACTGACTGCTACCTGCTCAGTCGGATTGGGCTGTGTGGTGGGCACCTTGTGTGTGTGGGGGTGAGATAAGAGCTGCCCGCCTGCAGAGCTGCCCAGCACTCGCGGCCTTCGTCCTTCTCTCCTCCAAATGCTCCTCCCTCTTTACGAGGAGCTTTGACATTGGCATGAGCTTTCACATGCTCTCTGTGGGCTGCTGTATTCAGCACAGGGCAGAGACCATGATGTGTGTTTGCTCCACCGATGGGGCCCTAGAACCTCCCCAGCCCAAGGTTCTGCTGGTTCCAGGTGACAGAGTCACTGAAAGGGGTGGCTGGCTGCCCACACTGCCCCAGGGAGGACGTCCTTCCTCAGACCTCGGGTGTCTTGCTGTGGAACTGGGAAACAAGAATGACGGGGTTAGCTCACACGTGTGGGCTCTCAAATAGCCACTTCCTGAGCTCTTGCTCAGAGCCCGCCTACCCCAGAGACAGGAGTGCTGGTTTCCTGAGAGCAGGGAAAGTGGGGGCTCCTCTGTGATCAGAGCAGGGAAAGTGGGGGCTCCTCTGTGCTTACACCTAAGCAAGCAGTCCAACTTTTTCAGTGACAGAGGCCACCAAGGAGACCAGGAGTCCCCTCCCCAGAGAAACATAGGCACCAGAATTGGGCTAAGAGGGAGCTTCAGTAAAAATTAGGAAGTGCCCTGCACATCCAGCAGTGGAGGGTGGTCAGTGCAGAGGCTCTGTGGTCAACCGGGCGCCACCCGCCACCATCCTGTCTCACTTCTCCTCTGCAGGACAGGGTGGAGCCTGGGGTACCCCCCTGGGAGCTGCTCTGTGCAGTGTGCTGGTTAGTGTCTTCCAGGAGACCCTCCCATGGGGGATGCAGAGGGCACCGTCCTCAGCAGCTCATGCTCCCCGAAAGCACATTCTGAGGATTCTGAGAAAGCCCCCAAACCACTCACTTCCCTGATGCAGGCAGCCAGGAGGGGCCGGGGTATCCCTGTCAACCCCTCTGCAGTTGTTTCTCCTGCACCGACGTCTTCCTGTGGAAGCACCTGAAGTGGTTCGTTTCCTTAACCGAACCTGGGCTGATGCTGCAGAGCCGTAGAGTCCCACTCCACGGAGTGTTATGAAATTATTTGAAATAGAGTGCTGGGGGTGACAGAGCAGCGTTGTGGCACTAAGAGAACTAGGTCACAGAATCCCACCACCGTGACAATTTCTAGCAAGTTACAACAAAGCTACTCACAGCAAAACCACAAAGTGGACGTAGATGGCGCTGTTAATGGTGGGATTATGGCTACTATTTGGTTTCCACGCCATAGTGTATATTTTTTGCATTGTAAAACTTCACGTGACACACAATTATTGCTTAAGTAATGAGAAAAAGTAACCTGTTAAACCAAAGAAGAACTTGAGTGAGAAGTCTCCAACCGATTCTCTTATTTCGCCACACGTGCCAGACCTTTGTGCTGTGAAGGTTAAGTGTGTGAGGAGGGGGAGGGGACGGGTGTTGACAAACCTAGGAAACCAAGGACGTAACCAAATGTGGGGAGCTGCTGGACGAGGACCTGCTTTCCAGATTTCTCTCGTGGTGTTTGACATTTTGGGGAAATGTGTGAGAGGAGGGAGTGGCCAGAACAAAACAAAACAAAAACACAAGCAACAGCAAGGCGGGGAAGATGAGGGGAAGAGCAGCAACACTGGCTTGTTTAGATTCTTCTAGGTCTTGGTCATGGTGCAAATTCTATCCAGAAGTCGAGGGCTGGATTGCTGCAGTATGGTCAGCGGTGCACAAGCCCAGGGAGGCCTCCAGAGAGTAAGGTACTTGTCCATCGTGCCCATGTGCAGCGTGCACATGCAGGGCAGACCTCGGTGAGGCCTGGGGAGCTCTGGAGTCCCACATCTCCACCCCCAACACACAGGCACATGGGTACATGGGAAGGGAGGGATCACCGGGAGGCTGCAGAACTCAGAGACCACGAGTCTGCCCAGGCTGAGGGTCAGCCATGGACACTGCTTTTGCTGGCATCTGTAGGGGACAAGGCACACCAGCTATACTTCCTGGCTGCTTTTTGTTTTTTTTTGGAGACAGTGTCTCACTCTGGTGCCCTGGGTAGAGTGCTGTGGTGTCATAGGTCACAGCAACCTTCAACTCAGGCTCAGGTGATCCTCTTGTCTTAGCTTCCTGAGTAGCTGAGACTACAGGTGTGCACCACCATATCCAGCTAGTTTTTCTATTTTTAGTAGAGAAGGGGTCTTCTCTTACTCAGGCTGGTCTCAAAGTCTACCTGCCTTGGCTTCCCAATTATAGGCGTGAGCTCCTAGCACATAGCCACCTGGTGCTTGTGACTTCCCACACCTCTCAGCAGCCTCTGGAGGGTGGCCCCTGCCCACCTGCAGCTGGTGCCAGGTTGTCAGAAATGCATTTCTGAGCTGCAGAGCTGGCCCAGCGCTTTGCAACAGGCCCTGCACCCAGCCCCCCCCCCCCCCCCCCGTGTTGTTCTGCCCAGGTCCATCTTTGGAGCTGGGATCACCCGCACAGCAACAGTGCTGGCGCTTTGAAGGATGGGGGAGCCGGTGGGGGGAGGTGACATTTGGGGCCAGGCTGGCCTGCAGAGGGAGATTTTTATCTGGCAGCTTGATGTGCTGCCTTCCTGCTGCAGGGGATCTGACAGCAAGGCAGAGACTTGGGAGGAAGAGAACAAAAGGAAGGCCTGTAATTTCCCCTGGGAGTGGCCACCCAGGAGGGGCTGCAGGGCTGCAGGAGAAGGCAGTGGAGGGTGGAGAAGTGGCAGGAACAGAGCCATTGGGGTGAGCGCACCCCGGGCCTCCATCTGACAACGTGGATGGGCCGCACAACTGAGCAGAACTGTAACCGTTTCCTTCTTGTGGTGGCTTTGAGCCTGGCCAGGGACTCCAAGGCTGCCTGGTGACAATGTGCCTATGCCAGGCTCCCAGCTATGAGGCACGCTTTCCTGTGCTCAGTGCCCACAGGCCTCCCCAGTGTGTGCCCCTGGACGTGCTCTGCGAGACACCTGATGTGGTTGGTCGCGTCCCACCCTGACAGCCAGCAGCTGACATGAGGGTTAGCTCCATGTCACAGAGGGGAAACCAAGGCCACACAGCTGGCGAGTGGCAGGGCACAGACTTGATCTCAGCTCGTTTGACCCCAACGCCCACACTCTCAGCTGGCTTGAATTCCCGACCTCTTATGGCCAAGCCACAAAGAGACAATTCTTTCAGCAGCAGAGACATAATTTCACAGTTAGCTGTGCTTGAAGGGAGGCTGTGTCTATCGGCCGGGGCAGTAGAGGCTATAACGACAGTGGTCTCAGAGGCTGTGACGCCAGTGGTCCCAGAGGCTGTGTCTGCCAGCCGGGGGTGGTGGAGACTGTGACGCCAGTGGTCTGGTTGCTCTCTCTCTTGGACATGCCAGATGGGGAAACAAGGCCTGAGCAGTGGGAGGCGCCCACAGTGGGACTATCAACACCCACCCTGGGGGCAGTGGGGCCAGGGCTGCGACCTAGAGCCCAGGTAAGGCTGGCCTCACTTCCCCAGCCCAGGCACCTTTTGCTTGAGCGGTGTCTGAAGCTGAGCTGCCCCCTGGGTGCAGGACACACTCAACACTGTCCTCAGGCTTCCTAAGAGCTGATCTGGGACCCTGCTGGAGATCATCTCCTTGAGGATTGTTCCCAAATCACAACCCCAGCGTCTGTACCCTGCAGATCCGATTCTGTACGTTTGGAGCAATGTCTGAGAGATGATTTTCTAAAGCCCTCTGATTGCTTCAGATCTGAAGCCAGACTTGGAGCTCTACTCTGAATCCTCATGTGTCTAACCACAATGGAAAAGTTGAATGTAAATATATACTCTTGAAGACACAGGCTTCACAGTGTGTCTAATGCGTCCTGTACGTCTGTTCACTCGCCATGCCTTCATGGCACACCCAGCAAGAGGCAGGCACGGTGCTGGGTACTGTGATGTGGGGTGGGCCCACAGGGTCTCTCTGTGCAGTGAGCTTGCAGGACAGTGAGGAGGCAGACACAAAACTCTGTGGGTTAGTGGCAATGTTATAAGTATCCTGGATGCGGTGGTGCCACTAAGCATCATGATGACTGGGATGCTGCAGTACTGCTCATATCAGAGATGCCAGGATGCCGGGGTATCACTGAGCATCATAAACACCCAGGAAGCCAGGGTACCACTCAGAGTAATAAACACCCAGGATGCCAGGGTACCACTAAGCATAATAAATACCCAGGATGCTGGGGTACCACTGAGAATCATAAACACCCAGGAAGCCGGGCTACCACTCAGAGTAATAAATGCCCAGATGCTGGGGTACCACTGAGCATAATAAATACCCCGGAAGCTGGGCCACTACTCAGAGTAATAAACAACCAGGATGCTGGGGTACCACTCAGAGTAATAAATACCCAGGATGCTGGGGCATCACTCAGAGCAATAAACACCCAGGATGCTGGGGTATCACTGAGCATAATAAATACCCAGATGCTGGGGTACCACTGTGCATAATAAATACCTAGGAAGCTGGGGTACCACTCAGAGTAATAAACACCCAGGATGCTGGGGTACCACTCAGAGTAATAAACACCCAGGATGCTGGGGTACCACTCAGAGTAATAAATACCCAGGATGTTGGGGAACCACTAGCATCATATGTACCCACAATGCTGGGTCCTGTTCAGCATCATGGACACCTAGGATGCTGAACTACGGCTCAGCTTTACAGATCCCTCAGTATCACGGATGCCCAGGTACTGAGGAACTGCTGAGAAGCATAGATACCCAGGAAGCAGGGACTTACGGATGGCTTCACAGCAAGACCCACAGCCTCCTAAACTAACCCTGGCTGAGACTTGGCTGCAGAGACAGAGGTTGGGGGGCTCAGCCTGACCTCCCACTGCCTAGCTGATGGCCTTGTGCGCCACGACCCTGACAGGCTACAATGCTCAGGGCCTCCTCCCGCCTGTCAGTCAGACCAGTAGAGCCTGTGGTCTCAAGCATCAGCATCAGCAGAATGACAGGGTCTGGTGCAGGAAGAAAGGGCGAACAGCTTGCAGACAGCTCACGCTGAAGAGCGTGCCAGGAGGGGGCAGCTAGGGCACCAGAAGCGTTCCTCCTTGGCCCAGCAGAGTAGGGACAGAGCCGTGACTGGTGAGACAGATATCCAGGTGTAGACTGCTGTTTGACCTTGACCTTGGGTGGTCAATTCCCCTCTCAAGGCCTTCCTTGTAAAGGAAGATAATCGGGTAAGGGATTAAGGGATTCTACAGGGTCACTTCAGGTTTTTAAGATTAAAACTGAGTATAGTGACCGTGGTTTCATGAGAGGTGTATTTTTCTCATGACCATTTTTAGGTGGATGAGACTCTAGCTGTTCTGAGCCAAGTAGAGGGGTCTTCAAACGGATGGTGAAAGAAGAGACGGTCTCAAGCTGTCATCAAATGGCGATGACCATAGTGACATGGAAGGCCTTGGAGGAGAAGGTGTAAATAGATGACTTGGTGAAGCACAGACGGCCTCTTGCATGGGCCAAAGCCTGACTCTTGGGTCTTGGTTTTCACTGCAACGTCTCAAAGTTGGGCTTCAGCCGCCCTGAGTGGTCCATGGTACCCTGATCATGGAAGGTTGAGTTAGGGTCCTGTACCACTGTGGGTGGCACTGATAGCCCTACTTAATGCCCTCCCAGTGTCCAGGAACTTTGTGATGTGACTTCACACCTGTCCCCATCAGCAGGAGGAATCTGTGTGTCTGGGCTGGTCTTGTGACTTGCTTTGGCCAATAGAAAGTGGAGGAAGTGAGGACACACGACTTGTGAGCCCAGGCCTCAGGGGGCCTGTGTCTTTCTGCTCTCCCTCCTGGGTCTCTGCCTTCCCAAGCCCAGTGCAGCAGGAGCAGGTGAAACAAATAGCCTTCCATCCCCACTCCTGTAGCTGACGGCCTGCAGATACTTGAGAGACTGGGCTAGAAAAAGCCAGGGCCACCTGTCCACACCCGGTCTAAATCTAATCTGCACAGTCAAGTTTAAGAAATGGTTGTTGCTCTACATGGCCAAATTTGGGGGTATTTTGTTATCCAGCAAGAGGTAACTGATGCATTTTTCAAGTGTTTTTAGCTAGAACTATCAGCATGTGCCACCATGCCTGGCTATACTGTAGGAACGCGGTCCTGCTGTGTTGCCCAGGCTGGTCTCACGCTCCTGGCCTCAAGTGATCCTACTGCCTCAGTCTCCCGAAGTGCTGGGATTATAGGTGTGAGCATATTTCTATGCGTATGCTGGGTCCGTGATTCAGCTCTTCAGATAGATCCTGCAGCTGTCAGTGGCTAGATCAGCCATGTCCTGTGCTCCCCACTTCCTGGGCACAGGGAGGACCACCTTCCTAGCCCCTTGAGTTAGGGGTACGTCAGCGAGTAGTTCTAGCCACAGGACTGGGATGTGTGTGGCAAATATATCTTTGACCCTGAAATGCTTTCTCTTCTCGCCATGGCTACCAGAAAGCCACACGTTTAGACGACTCAGCCTCCTGAAAGGAGTCCAGCTGCTCAAAGGTTTTGCACCAGCAAAACCTAATCCTTTGTGGACTGAGGACCCAGGGTTCACGCGATGCTATGAATAGTTGGGTGCCTGACGCTCTTTGGTGCAGCCAGTACCCTAAGTTACAACATGTACTGTTTCAGAGTTCAGCCTTCATTTTTAAGCAACAGAAGCCACAAGACCAAGGATAATAAGGCAAAGTCTACACTGGACGGAGTACCTGGCCACTGAGGTGCTGGGGTGGGTTCTGTTCTCCGCTCCTCCCGGTACCCACTGAAAATGTGTCCCTGGGCAGGTTCTTCATTAGCCAGGCGTGAGCCCGGAGTGTGTCTTTTGCCCACATCATATCGCTTCATTCAGACCAAAGTGCCGAGCTCCGATGGTCACAGTGTGTGAAGGTCCACTGGGTGCCAGTGCGAGGACATAGGTAGTGACCAGGTATCAGGCTTGACCTGCCTTTCCCCCAAATCAGCCCTCAGACGACGTGTGTCACCATGAGAGTGACACGTGTGGAAGCTGACACAGGTGCCTTGTGAATCATGGAGCCTTGTACTGGTGACCATGCCTAGGAGGATGGGAGAGGAGGCTAGGTTCCTTTTAAAGGCGTTTTCAGGGCAGAGCAGTCAGGTGAGGTGGAAGCAGGTGAAAGGTCTGAGCCCGCATGCTGAGAGGCTAACGTGGCCTCACAGGTCTGAGAGCAGTGATTCCCTGTCACCAGTGATGGGAGAGGACTCAGTTGGGGTGAAACATCACTTGTCCATCCTGGGATGCTTCTCACACAGCTTGAGGTGACACCTGGAGGTACAGAGGCAGGGTGGTGGGGCGGGGCGTAGGGGTGGAGTGGTGGGCGATTGTGCAGTTTGGGCCCAGCCTTCCCTGTCTCATGTTGGGAGGCCGCTGCTGGGCTTCTGGACTTCCCAGAAAACAGAACATGGGGCCTGGACACTGCATGGATCCTCTTTCTAGAAGCTTCCATCCTGCAGGAGGGGCTGCCGCAGCGCCAGCAGAGAAGTCGGGAGCTGGTGTCCAGAGCCCGAGTTCTGTCGTGGCTCGGCCCCGCCCTGTCTGTGGCTGCCTCTGAGGCGCTGGAAGGAACAAAGGTCCTACAACCATGTCTGAATTTTTCACCGCTGAATTTCTTTTCCCAGTCCACCCCTTCTCCCTACCCACCTTTTCCTTCATGCCAAGATCGTTTTCAAATTCAGAGAAGCCAGCCTGTGGAAATCCAGGCTGCTCCCCTAAGGGCAGTTCTTTATATCTGAGCATAGTTCCGTTCTCAAGAAGAGGGAGGGAAAGGGCTGTGGTCTAATGAGGTGATGGGTAGGGTGGCAGTCCTCACGGCAGGAATTCCCCCCCCAGGCAACCCCATGTCTGGGAACATTTGTGGTCGTCACCACTGTTAGAAGCTGAATAGAGATGGGGAAAGATGTTAAACCCCAACGATGCATAGGACAGCCCCGCAGGGGGTGAGGAGCCTGTCCAGGGGTGAGCCTGTCAGTGGTGAGAACCCTGAGTTGTCTGGCAAACCCCAAGGTGGCTGATGGGTACCTTGGGGGTGTTTGAAGATTCTAGGAAAGTGGGTTTTACAGAGTAAGCCCCATTCATGTGAGCCAGAAGTCCCAGCTCCCCCAGGTCACGTGCTGTCTTTGTGAGTCAGACGCAATGCCCGGCCCCCATCCCACACTTTGATAGGAGGGTCGGTGGGTGAGCTAATAACAGTGGAAAGCTCTGTCTGACATCTCACAAACACTAGGTAGCATTTATCAACCCCACTCTCAAAACTAGCAGCTAGTAGCTCCCAGCTTAGAACTTGACTTGTCACGTCAATGAAAGTCCCAGCAGAAACACCGTGTGTGCACATGTCCCCTGTGCCCACGCATGCAGCTTGAGAGCTGTGTTTGAGACACCGTGATTAATGAGGGGCGTAATAATCAGGATTTGCAACACTTCTCGGTGGTGTCCTTAGCCCTGACCCCAATGGGACTGTACTTGGAGACAGGGCCTCTAGGAAGACAATTACGGTTAAATGAGGTCATTAGGGTGGGGCCCTTATCTGATAAAGAGAAGAAGACTCTTCTGCCACGTGGGGACACAGGAGAAAGCAGCCATCTGCAAACCCAGGGCAGAGGTCTCACCAGACTCTAACCCTGGTGTCACCTTGACTTGTACTTCCAGTTTCCAGATCATGCGAGAATTGTTGTCTGTTGTTTAAGCCCCCAGTCTGGGGATTTTGTTAGAGCTTCTGGAGCCAGGTAACCCCCCAGGCCCGTGAAGGTGCACCCAGAGCTTTCATCACCTCTGCTCCTGCTGCCACCAAGAGCCCTGTCCAGTTTTGCTTATTTGGGACTATTTTTTTACAACAATGACAAAGCTCAAGCCCAGTGCTCCTTCCCTGGGACCCTTTGTCTTGGAAGCCATCCAAGGTGGCCCCTGGACAGAGACATATGAGCGAGGCTCCCACAGCCACGCAGGACGAATGAAGTTGCTCTTTTGGGGCCAACGTCGTTTTTCTCTGACAGCTTTTGGGAGCAGCCACAGGGGGTGGGGGCCGCGTGATCCAACAGGGGTGAGGGGACAGGTGCCAGGTACCAGGTGAGGAGGCTCATGCGAGTCCCCCCCCTCACCAGTCCCCTCTGGCCACATGATCAGCCAGGCTTGCATTTCCCTGGGTAATTTATTTTGATGTTGGCACCTCTCAGGATGCCCTCCCCACACGTGCCTGGCCACGCAGCTGAGTTCCTCATTTCTGACCGGCAGGAAGTTATTGGTTTTTACTTTACCTGCCATCTGGACTCTTCTGCTGCTCAGAAAGCAGCACGTTGGCAAGGGGAAACTAAACTAGGCCTCAGCAGTCCCTTAGAGCTAGCAGTGTTCTCTGGAGAGCCGGCCACTTGTTCATTTTCATGCATGTGAATTTAACAAATATTAACAAGCGCCCGTTCAGTACCAAGGTCCTGTTCCAGATGCTGGGGGAGAAATCGGCAAACCTACCAGAGAGCATCTGTGCCCCACATCGCTTTGGTTTGCACTGGGGTGGTGGTGGTGCAGAAAATGACAATCTAGACCAGGGGCCCTCAAACTGTTTAAACAGGGGGTCAATTCACTGTCCCTCAGACCGTTGGAGGGCCGGACTATAGTTTAAAAATAAACTATGAACAAATTCCTATGCACACTGCACATACCTTATTTTGAAGTAAAAAACAAAACGGGAACAAATACAATTCACACCACTCCATGTGGCCCACGGGCCGCAGTTTGAGGACGCCTGATCTAGACAAAGAAGTCAATAAGAAAAACGTCTGGCAGCGCCAGGTATTTTGTAGGCAATGGAGCAAGGGATGGTGGAGGTGAGCCCCTCCATGGGGGGCAGAGGTGAGCAAGCCAGACCCGCCTGTCAGGAAAGAATCAGCCAGAGAAGGTGGGGCTGGGGTCGGGGTGTCCAGGCAGAGGGGGCAGCAGTGCAAAGGGCCTGGGCTAGGGCTGACCTCAGGGTGCTGGAGGAGCCCCAAGGATTTCACAGGGACCCTGCCACAATGCATGTGGGGAAAGAGAGAGAGAGAGAGGAGGGCGGGGGTGTTGGAGAGAGGCAGGGGCCACCCCAAGGGTGTGGAAGTCCAGGACAGTGGGCAGCCATGGTTCAGTCCACAGGTAAGACGAGCTGACCTATTTACAAGGGTGGCCTGAGGGCAAATCTGGAAGCCCCAAGTCTGCCCCCTCCCCACTTTCTGGGACGTCCAATCCAGGCTGCAGCCTTCTACCTGGTCTCTCAACTCTGCTCTTCCCTCTGAGGAGCCTGGTGACATCACAGCTGTCTCAACAGCCTCTCTAGGGGCTTCCATCGTCTTCAGAGAAAAGGCCAAGTCCTCCCCAAAGGGCCTGCCCCTCCTCCCCTCCCCCACCCCTCCCTGGGGACTCGTCCTGGTCTTCTTGAGGCCCTTGGTCATCCTACCTTACCCCCCTGCTCTCACCTTCACTCCCATCTTTTTTCCACTTTGATTTTCCTAACAGCTCTTATCACTGTCAAAGAAAAAATTATCCAGGGACACTAGTGAGAGTGTGTAGGGAAGGCTTTACTCAGGAGCCCACAGTGGGGCCTCACAGCAGGAAGAGACTGGGCTAGATCCCACACACAGCACCAGCAAGTGGGATTCACAGCCCAGGAGCAGGGCGAGGGGCAGGGGGTGGAAACTTCTAACAGGAGGCACCAGGAGCGAGGAAATCCTGCCTGAAGCCACCTAACAGGACTCCTGCTGCGGACAGGCCAGGGTGACGTGACCAGACACTGCCTAGGGGAGGGTGAAGGGGGATGGTTCCACCCAGAGAGCATCAGGCTGACCAGATGGGGGTGGTTCTGACTGTTTAGTATGTTTCTACTTAGCAGGTTCTTTGAAGGTTCTAGGAAAGTGGGTTTTACAGGAAGTGCACAGGTGGGCCTAGAAGTCTCAGGAACCTGGTGGAAGTTGGGCCAAGAAGACAATCTTTGTGGTCACCAAGGGACACGCTCAGGGCTGGTCTCCCTGCTGCCAGGACAGGGGCTCCTGTGTTCTCCCAGCTAGTTCCCTGCCTAGTAGGGCCTGGCCAGTGTCTGTGGGTCAGGTGTGATGGCCAGAGTCCTCCTGGGGCTGGGGGTCCAGGGTGAAGCTGTGCATTTGGAGAGAAGTAGCAAGGTCCAGATGCACTTTGATGGCCCTGTCACATAGGGGGTGGCAGGGTGTGGGGGACACCCACCCAGATGGCTCCCGGGAGTTTTGCTGGAGCTGCGGAGCACGGTGAGGGAGACGGGGAAGGAACCACCCGGAGTGGGAACTGGATGGCTCTGCCTTGGCCTGTGAGACTTCACAACAGGTGCCTAGGTGGCCCTGGGTGGAGGCGCGTGAGTACAACTCTGAGGAGTGGGAGAGGCAAGGAGCCTGCAGGTCTCAGTGGGGGTCAGTAGCCTGGGTGGGAGTACAGGGTAGGGAGGTGTAGCCCAGCCAGGAAGGGTGTCAGGAACAAGCCCGGGTGCATAGCCACATGTAGGCGAAGAAGAGCAAATGTTGATTTTCTCCTCAAGCAAATGACCCCAGGACCCAGCTAGCAGCCTGGATTCTGGGAATGACTGAGACTAAGGAGGTGTGCAGAGAGGGGGTCCCTGCACCGTGCTGGGAATGAGGCAGTGGGTATTGCTGTCCACACCACATTGGACCAAGGGTCCTGGGGACATATCATACTCTTTCATGTATGGCTGGGACTGTTTGGGCCTCAAAGAGAGGGTTTCTGGAAGCCGATCTATCACCTTTTTGAAGACTGTGTACAAACTACCACGCTAATGTGTGTCCTGGGGATTCTAGGTTTTTCTCCTGGCCCCTTCCTGTGAGAGTCTCCTTGCTCTGAGCTCTGCCAAAGGCATGCTCTCGACCTCAAATCCTGTGGGTCTCCCTAATGGGAAGGCCGGGAAGCTTGGAGCCTGTTTCCTAGGGGACGTGCAATCAGCTTCCCCGAGACTTACTGCTATCTTTCAATTTTCTTCCTGGGCATTGGTATTTTATCTGGATTCCACCCTAGTCCTTCTGACCTGATTCCAATTTACTTGCTGAATTTTCTTATTTCCTCTCGACTCTGACTCTGATACATGAAGCTGTTTTATCACCAGGCGGTTTTAATCTTCATGAGTTGGCTTTCTGTGGTTTTCTCTTTTCTGTGTTTCCTTTGAGTTTCAGCCAACAGGAGTCGTGTGACACCTGTGTGAGGCACCTGGATTTCACAGGCTGTTTGTTGAATTATTCATGGTGCTGCTCTATTATTCCCTTCCAGAAGTGTTTGACCTGCAGGGTAAGCTGACAGCCTACTGTGTGTAGAGTACAAGTGACCTTCAGAGGAGAAGCTAAGGAATTACAGCTTTGCCCCAGGAAAAGCTGTCAGTGGGGCCAGAGAACACTCACAGGACCCAAGATTCTAGATGCAGATATCATGGAACAACAGATCACGTGAATGCTGGGAAGGAAGATTCTGGCCAGAACAGGGGGAGCAGAAAGCTCAAGGAAATAAGAATTCTCAGTGTTATCGGAACTTTAAGATGGCTCATTCATTTAGTCAGCAGATAAATGGTGGGCATTATTGTCTGTGCTGAAAATACAGCAAGGAATGTCACTCATCCCTCTATCCATCATCCATCTATCCTCTATCTGTCTATCAAGCCACCTATCCAGGCACATCTGTCCTTCCATTCATCTTTCCACTCATTCGTCATCTATCCATCCAGCTATCCATCCATCCACCCCTCCATTCATTTATCCATCCATTCACTCATTTACTATCTGTTCACCCATCCATCCACTCATTCATCATCCATCTAGCCAACCATTTATCCATCCACTTATCAATCATCTGTTCATCCATCCATTCATCCATCTACCCATCTATCCATCTTTCCATCCATCCATCCATCCATCCATTCACTCATCCATCCACTTATCCATCCTTTCATCCATCTATCTACTTATCCATTTATCCACTCATCCATTCACCTATCCATTCATCCACTTGAACATCCATTCATCTATCCATCCATCCATCCATCCATCCATCCATCCATCCATCCATCCATCCACTCATCCACTCATCCATCTATTTATCTACTCAGCCATCCATACATCTACTCATTCATTCATTGATCTATCTATCCGTCCATCCATCCACCCATCCATCCAACCTTTCATCCATCCATCTCCTTATCCATTTATCCACTCATCCATCCACCGATCCATTCATCCACTCAACCATCCATCCATCCATTCATCCATCCACTCGTCCTTCCTTCTACTCATCCATCCTCTCATCCATTCACTCATCCATCCACTCATAAATATACTCATTCATCCACTTATCCATCATTTCATCCATCTATCTACTTATCCATTTATCCACTCATCCATTCACCAATCCATTCATCCACTTGAACATCCATCCATCTACTCATCCATCCATCCATCCATTCATCCATCCATCCATCCATCCATCCATCCATCCATCCATCCACTCATCCATCTATTTATCTACTCAACCATCCATACATCTACTCATTCATTCATCAATCTATCTATCCATCCATCCATCCACCCATTCATCCACCCTTTCATCCATCCATCTCCTTATCCATTTATCCACTCATCCATCCACTGATTCATTCATCCACTCAACCATCCACTCAACCATCCATCCATCCACTCATCCATCCTCTCATCCATCTACTTGTCCATTCATCTACTCATCCATCCATCCATCTACTCATCTATGCACCCACTCATCCATCTGTCCCTCCATGATTCCGTCTAAACTAGACATTCTTTCAGGCACCACAGATATAGCCATAAATAAACAATCTGCCCTCATGATAAGACAGATGAGTTTAGCTTGCTAGAGGACAGAGATTGGAGTCCAAAGAATGTAAAGCCTCCCCCAAGTAACCAAGACTATTTTAGATGGTGATAACTTCTGTGGAAAATAAAACAAATAAAACAAAATGAGACAGAGGTTGCCTGAGGGGTAGGGTGAATTGTTTTTCCAATGAAAAAGCCACCCTAAGTTTGAGCCAATAGCTGACTCAATCCGCACTCCCATCCTGGAGTGAAGCACACCTTCAAATGGGTGCCCAGGACAAAACTAATCTCATTCTACCCATTGAGTGCTAACTCGCCACTAGGCATTTGAGGCTGAGAAGAGCTGCCTGTCACTCATGAGCCAGGGACTAACCAGCTGGTGTTTTCAGTCCCCAGACTGAATGAATAATAGAGCTGGCCAGCAACCTGCCAGCTGAAGGACAGGACTAAGCAAGCCTCCATTTTCCCCTTCTTGGCTGCAGAAATCAATAAAGGATTAGACCTGGCTCCCGTCACTGCCATTGATTGATTACAGAATTTCGAAGGATGTTAATTTTAAGACAGCAGCATTTGGGGACATTTCATTATCTTCCATTAGGACATCGAGAGCATCAGTATTTTAATCTGGGGACTGAATTATTTAGGGTCTGGCATTGACATGTCTAATGAAATACGCTTTCTCTTTCTTTGGGGGGTTCCATATCTGGATATGGAAATTACTCATTAACAGAGAGAGAGAGTGAGTGTCCTTTATTAGGGCTGTTAAAGTGTTCTATTACTGATGATCTATAAAGGGAAGAAGCACTGATCAGACTCTACCAGGCACACTAGAACATTCGGGATGTCATTAATTTTAATGATCTGGTCCAAAATCACAGAGCTATTAAAATGAAACTTCAAGTTTGGGGTCAGAAAAGGAAACACATTCTAAATTATTGCTAATGAGTGGGAAATATTTAAATCATGCTAAATTGACCTAAAAGTTTTGTCTAATCTCTCGTCAGATAGCTTAGTTCAGTTTAGTTTGGGTTGTCCCCACCTTGGCTGCACCTCTTTCCTTCCCCACACGGGACACTGCTTATACCTGCAGTCCCCAGGCAAGAAGAGTCTTGAACAGGAAGCAACAGAGTTGCAGCTTTTACAGACATCCACAGGTGATTCTGACCACTGTGAAGGGATATGAAGAGCTCATAACTCAGCACCTTCGGGTGCCATCAGCTCAACAGCAGAGGGAGAACATCCCTGAATTCCTCCCTGCGACCCTTGGATCTGTGTTGAGGATGGGGGAGGGATTTTGTGAACACTCTGGTTAATGTTGTGATGATGTTTAAGGAAACTCTGTTGGCCTAAATAACCAGATTGTAACCAGATGGATCAGCCTCATTTCTGGGGTGGAGGGATGGGAACCAGAAGGGCCTCTGTGCTTACAAGTGGCCTGGCTGCAGCCCCTGGTCTCAGAGGGGAAGGGAAAGGAAGGTGGACGGAACTGGGGCATCAAAGTCCATCGTTGGTCAGCTGCATGGCCCAACCAAGGAGGGGCTTTGTGTCTCTCAGCCTTGGTTTCCACTCTCTTCTCAGCCTTTGAAACAAACCTTAATCGCCACCTCTTTGGAAAAGGCTACTAGGACCATCCTGCCCATGCAGGGGAGGACATAAAGGAACTTTGTGCTATTTTCAGATGACCTGATCCCTGGCGCTTCCCACAGTGCTGTGCACATAGTAGATGCTTAGTAATGGTGGATGGAATACATGAGGTGAGTGAAGGGACATCAGTGTGTCCCTCTGCTCATCTCTGCAGGTGGGGAGGCCAATGTCTGAGCCGTCCTGGAAATGTGGACCAAGAGCATTTCTAGTAGTTTATAGTGAACAGCCACAGTCACGATGATGGCCTGTGGTTACACGGACCTGTGTTCTTTTCACTTCCTTCTGTATTTTGTACTCTTCTCTGGTCCCCATGGCAACCTGGCCAGAGTAGCTCGAGAATTCCCACTTAAATAAACATTATAACTAAGACATAGTGAAGTCTGAGGGACTGAACTGAAGCCACGGTGCACACAGATGGTGCAATGAATCCTACATTTGTGTGTCTCAGCAGCTGATCCAGTTGCCTTGCAGCCCAACTCTGAGGGCACCTCTCACACTTTGCACTATCTGTACATAAAAATGGACCATGCATGCATCTGAAAATTCTTTGTGTTTGGTTCACACATAGTGGCTGTATGTGGGAACTTCCCCATGAGCTCAAGCATGCCCATGCATAACATGTGTGCACAGAGCATGGTTGCTCTTTGCCATATCCATTGTCTACATGAGGGTGCTCTGCATGTGACCGGATGATTCTGGGGGAGTGCGTAACTCACTAGAGAGCCAAGCCCCCAAAGATGGGACTGGTGATGAGAGGTGGATCCAGGGGCACTGGGGGCTACATCTGCAGGACACCCAGCAGGGTTCCCTGCCCTCGGCATGAATGCAGTGCTCTCTGCTCCTCATGCCTTCCTTTTCCACACGGATGGACACAAGAAGAGTCTGGATGCACCTGGGCTACACAGCGACTGAGAGTGGTCAGTGCAAGGTGTTCCGTGGTCATGGTGGATTGGAGGAAATTGCAAACGTGCCAGGAGAATAAGCCTGGGCCGACCTGCTGGGACACATAGGGCCATGCAGAGGAGAACTATCTGGTCAGACCCTTCTTGACTGGCTGGTCTGTCCTTGATACATCCTCTGACCACAAGTGTGTGAGAGAGACCAGCTGAGATCAACCGAGCCCTGTCCAGATGGAAAAAACATTTCCCAGCTGTCCTATAGACTTGTGAGCTAAACAGATCTTTGTTTTAAGCTAGTTTATTGCAGGATGGTTTATTATGCAGCTTAGCTGACTGGTACATACCCACTGATTAAATACATCCTAGGGGTTTAAAGCTCAATCCTGGCATCAGTGGGGAGCACATGGCTCCTTGTCTCAGGCAGAATATGATCTAGGGCTGGACTCAGTTGAGTGTCCAATTAAATCTGGTACATGGTGTGCCCAGCCTATGAAGTGTAGACCCTGGGAAGATGAGGGACACAGGGCTGAAATCTAAGTCAGAGAGTCTGGAGGATGTTTCCAAGTGTCTCTGCTGGAAGACAAAGCAAAAGCAGAGGTCAAGTACATGGGTGGGTCCTGGGAACCAAGGGCAGGGGTGCTCCCCCAGTCACCTGCTTCACCTCTCCCCAGCCACGGAGGTCAAGGGTGCCCAAACCAATCCTTTCCCCAAGTCCCTTGCCACAAGCCTTGGAATAAGAAATGAAATATTCTTTTGGGAGATCTTAGTCATTATTTACTGTGATTGGGACAGGATGAACCAGTCAACTAGATTTGAGAGAAAGCTGTGGAGGGTGGTTTGTTAAAGACAGTGTACGCCACAGTTGGCAACTGACATGAAGAGCCATTTGGAGAAGGAAAATCAGCAATTTTCAATTAGCAAGCTATAGGAAATAGCACCATGTCAATTAATATGATGTAACTGTGATCGCGGAGACCATGCCCAGCACAGTGCTGGGCTATGCATGTGACAGGCATTGCCAGGTCAGTGAGGTGCTGGCAGGAGCATGTGACAGCAGGTCATGCAGCCCCAGCAACTTCCATGGGAACCTGCAGGCCTGTCGGAGGTAATGATGGGTACCCAGAAAATGCATCTCAGGGCTTGAGTGGTCTTCTCTTGTTAAAGCTTGTTTCTTGTCTATTTTGTACTAAATTTGCTTCACTAGTTGTAAGGAACATCCTCTCCACTGGGGGCCACCAAGCAACAAGAATGAGGTGATGGCTCCATGTGTTAAGGGGAGAGGAGGGTGTCATGGTGTGCACCGGGAGCCGTCACAGAATGAACTGTCAGAGAAAAGCCAGGGCCAAGGCTCCCTTCCTCCCTCCATTCCACTCCTGCATCCATCCATCTCTCTTTCCTCTCTCCCTCTCTCCCTCCTTCCCTCCCTCTCTTTCTCCACTCCTGCATCCATCTCTCCTTTCCTCTCTCCCTCTCTTCCCTCCTTCCCTCCCTCTCTCCCTCCACTGCTGCATCCATCCATCCATCTCTCTCTCTTCCCTCCTTCCCTCCCTCCCTCTCTCCACCCCTGCATCTATCCATCCATCTCTACTCTCTCCCTCTCCTCCCTCCTTCCCTCCCTCTCTCTCTCCACTCCTGCATCCATCCATTTCTCCTTTCATCTCTCCCTCTCTTCCCTCTTTCCCTCCCTCCCTCTATCCACTCCTGCATCCATCTCTCCTTTCCTCTCTCCCTCTCTTCCCTCCTTCCCTCCCTCCCTCTCTCCACTCCTGCATCCATCCATCTCTCCTCTCTCCCTCCTTCCCTCCATTTCTCTCTCCACTCCTGCATCCATCCATCCAAATCTCCTCTCTCCCTCTCTTCCCTCCTTCCCTCCTTTTCTCTCTTCACCCCTACATCCATCCATCCATCTCTCCTCTCTTCCTTTCTCCCTCCTTCCCTCACTTTCTCTATACACCCCTACATCCATCCATCCATCTCTCCTCTATCCCTCTCTCCCTTCTTCCCTCCCTTTCTCTCTCCACTCCTGCATCCATCCATCCATCTCTCCTCTCTCCCTCTCTCCCTCCTTCCCTCCCTTTCTCTCTCAACTCCTGCATCCATCCATCCATCTCTCCTCTCTCCCTATCTTCCTTCTTCCCTCCCTTTCTCTCTCCACTCCTGCATCCATCCATCCATCTCTCCTCTCTCCCTTCTTCCCTCCCTCTCTCTCTCCACTCCTGCATCCATCCATCCATCTCTCCTCTCTCCCTCTCTCCCTCCTTTTCTCTCTCCACCCCTACATCCATCCATCCATCTCTCCTCTCTCCCTCCTTCCCTCCCTTTCTCTCTACACTCCTGCATCCATCCATCCATCTCTCCTCTCTCCCCTATCTCCCTCCTTCCCTCCCTTTCTCTCTCCACTCCTGCATCCATCTCTCCTTTCCTCTCTCCCTCTCTTCCCTCCTTCCCTCCCTTTCTCTCTCCACCCCTGCATCCATCCATCCATCTCTCCTCTCTCCCTCTCTCCCTCCCTCCCTCCCTCTCTCCACTCCTGCATCCATCCATCCATCTCTCCTCTCTCCCTCTCTCCCCTCCTTCCCTCCTTTTCTCTCTCCACTCCTCCATCCATCCATCCATCTCTCCTCTCTTCCTCTCTCCCTCCTTCCCTCCCTTTCTCTCTGCACCCCTGCATCCATCCATTTCTCCTCTCTTCCTCTCTTGCCTCCTTTCCTTCCTTCTTCCCTCTCTGCCCACTTTCTCCATTCCTCCCTCTCTCCCTCTCTTTCTTTCTTCTCTCTTTCCCCTTCTCTCTTTCTCTCCCTCTTTTCTCTATTTCTCCTTGTTTTTGCCAAGGAATTGGTCAGACCCAAGAGACTGGCAATGTATGTGACCCCAAACTCCATAAACAGAGCTGGCTATTTCTGGGGACTGACCCAGCAGTGTTCACACAGGAAGCTCACACAGGACCCTGCCACAGTCAAAATGCAGGAAAAATCCGGCTGGGCTCCGGGTCCAGCAGGCTCTGACCCACCGTCCCATCCAGCCCCTTTCTCTGCTCACCCCTCACACCAGTTTTCCTCACCTGGCTTACTCCCCTCTGTGGGAGGAAACCCTATGGGCTGTATGGTGGAGACATGGCCTTCTGTGTGAGTTATCTGTGGCTGACCCCTGACGACACGAGCACAGAAGTCAAAAAGAACACCCAGAAACATTTGTAGCCATCTAGATTTAGTCTAATTCTTTTAAATTGGGGGTATCTTCTGCATGCCCATTTGTAGTTCATTTATCTAGTGATTAACACTTTAAGAAACATTTTCTGTGAGTGCTGGTCTGTGATGGAGCAGTCCTTTTCTCAGGGACTGGAGAGGACAGACGGGCCTCCAGCCTGGGGTTTGCAGCATCCGTGGCCTCTCAAAGGAACCTCCATCCACCTCTCTAAGGTTCGGGTTCATTCTGGCACTGTTCCATCCTGATGATAATAGTCAGGATGGAACAGAGGGAGGTGGCAGGTAGGGGCATGGTGTCTTTGAAAAGCTGGCACATATGAGGACACCAACTCCCTCTGTGGCCTCTCCAGAGCATCTCTGATGTGCCAGGGACCATTCGCAGGCTCTGGCGCCCCTGTGTGTCGTCCCTACAGTGATCCTCTGAGTCACTTCGGGACCGTCTGAGGGCTCCAATGTCCCAATCATCCCTATGGTAATCCAGTATGTGTCATCCTTACGGTGATCCTCTGAGGCACTTTGGGTGGTTGTTTCCATTTTGAAGAAGATACAGAAGAACAGACATGAAGAGACTTGCCAGGCATCACTGGGGCAGAAGCAGCCGGCTCTGGAGCCCCAGGAGCTTGTGTGTGCTTACGTGTCAGTGTGCACACGTGTGTGTGCGCAGGTGTGTTCATGTGTACATGTGTGTGTGCATGTCTATGGGTGCATGTTTGTGTATGTGCAGGCTACCCATACATGCAAGCGGGACTGTGCACACATGTGTGGGTGGGGTGTGCACGTGTTTGCACACTGTATGTGCAGACTGTATTTGTGAGGACATTGAACGTGACCATCTGATAAGAAAGCTACATGCCCCTTAACTGAGTGCTTTCTCCCTGGGCTCTGAGGCCCTAGACTCTAGGGCCTTGGCCACAGCCCTCAAGGACAGTGCAGGGGCCAGGGTGAGTGCAGCCGGGTGCTCAACTTTCTCCCTAAACCCCAGAGACCGAGAGAAGCCAGTTGCCCTGGCCTGGCTCCCGTGAGGGGGCGGAGGATGTCCTGCTCCCATGCTCCAGGGGAAGAAACACGAGAACTGAGGTGTCTGACGTTCCTGGGGGTAGGCGTCCCCACTGAGGTCCTCATCATCAGGAGAGCTGTCAGCTCATCCAGGGCTTGTCCTCTGTGACCAGCGGAGACCCCAGGAAACTGATGTGTCTGGTGTGTTCTTGATCTCTGTGTGATGGTCCGTTGCTAAATATAGCTCAGAGCAAAGTTTCCTACCACAGAGGCAGCACAGGGCCAGATGCAATCACAGATGCTCCCCCAAGGCCTGTGCAGTGGGCCTGGGAGGCAGGTGCCTCAGTTAGGGACCTGACCACTCTCGTCAGACCCTCCTCTGGCCTGTGTAGCACCCTGCCTCTGGAAGCAATCCCTCCCCTGTCCTGAGCTCCAGGCCGCTCCAGCCAGAGGGTGCAGCTGTCATCAGATGACTGTCGATTCTTAAAGCGGAGAGAGGCTTGAGACCCAGGCCTAGCCAATCCGTATCCCTCCAGGATGCTTCCAGGGTCTTTTCCACCGGGGTTGGGAACATTTCCTTCCAAATGCCTACAGACGCCTGAGCCCCTACCATCAGCCACAGACAGAACGGGCAAATAAGCTCTCTTCTGCTAATCCCAGTATCACCCCTCCAGGGCGGCTGGCTGGTCTCAGGGGATTGGGGCCTGTTTTAAGCTGAGTCACCTGCAGATGTCTGATTCCTGCAGATTCAAGATGTGAGTGATGAACTGTCTCTTCTAGGAAGAGCGTCTGGGCAGGTGAGGGCAGGAACCACAGCTCTGTGGTTCCAAACCCCAACTTCTCTGAAGCAATGCCAATTTTAAAGCCTCTATCACATCACCCACTCCAACTCCCCCCAGAACATTAGCACACACTCAGAGGTCCACAGCTGAGGGGGTGTCTGAGACCATTTTCCAGAGTCACTGGCACACTTGGGAGGGTGCTGGTACACTTCAATGTTTGTTGAAATGTGCTTTGGGAAAATACAGTAGGGCTTGCAAATGCTTTGACCTCTGGAATCTGGGGTTCTTTCTTGATCTCAGACACCTGGTGTCTTTCCAGATGCTTGTTAATGTCTAACTGACCCCACGGTGCTCACAGGGTGACACAGCTCTGGGGAACGCAGCCTTGGTCATTCCCTGGGGATTCCTACAGGGGTCCTCAAACTACGGCCCGCGGGTCACATGTGGCAATGTGATTGTATTTGTTCCTGTTTTGTTTTTTTTTCTTCAAAATAAAAGATATGTGCAGTGTGCACAGGAATTTCTTCATAGTTTTTTTTAAACTATAGTCTGGCCCTCCAGTGGTCTGAGGGACAGTGAACTGGCCCCCTGTTTAAAAAGTTTGAGGACCTCTGGTAGCACACCTTTGGCTGGGATGGCTAGCAGGTGCACAGTCAGGAGGTGGGTCTATGGTCATGGGGGTCCTACCAGTAGCAGGGGGGGGGTGCAGGGAACGGGCCTCAGCCCACCCCCAGGAGGGACTTCTAGGGCTGTCAGCCTGTCCCAACCTTGCTTGTGGGGCTTGGGTTGCACCTGGGTTGTCAGGCAGAGGCGGGAGACTGAAACCTGGGGTGGGTGCCCAAAGCTGTTCCTTCCCCTGCAATGTGAACACTATCACGCATCCACGTCTCAGTGCCAGGGTGGCAGCAGAGACAAATCCAGGGTCTCTCCATGGTACAGAGCCACTGAGCCTCTGAGGTCGTCTCAAGCACAGCTTGTGTGAAGGAAGTGGGTGGACAAGCTCCCACCCTGCCGGGCCGGGCCAGCTGCCCACACAGCCCGGGGTTCTGCCGGCCCCCCACTGGCTGACTCAGAATTCCGGTGCCCCCAACTGGGCCGTTACTGAGTAGGCTGAGTGTGCCCCGTGGCTCTGGCTTGCTGGGCAGATTGCCTGAAATCAGAGCTGCTCACAGTAGGGAGTTTCATTTACTTTTTTGAGAAATACTGACATTTCCCAAAATAGTGGCTTTTCATTCAATTGACAGTCAGTTCAGGAGCTGTTACACAGGATTGGTGCCTGGCGGGTGGCAGTCAGGGACAGAGCTCTTTGTGAACACATTTGTGTGCTAAGGAGGGTGGTGAGGGGACTTTTTCCAGGAGCATTTTGACACAGCCACCCTGTTCCCTGTCTGGGGGACAGGGGACAGGAAGGGCTTCCTGCTCATACACTGGGACATGCCACCACACCCTCTTCTTGCCGGGCTGGGGACTCCGAACTATAGACGCTGCTCTTTCCAGTCCATAGTTCATTTTAATTTCCTCTTCTTTGTTCATTTATCTGCCTTTCTGACCATAAAATATGAATCACAGATGAAAGATGTGTTTTGAAAAGAAAGGCTAAAAAAAAAAAAAAAAAAAAAAGCAGAAAACATCTCCCATCTTTGAGGCAAATCAAGGGAGAAGGTAAAAATGCCTGAAATAGCAGGTATTGAAAAGAAAGAGCTTCTCCTGCGAGACGGTCTCCATGTCTGGAAGGTATTGACATTGAAAGTAGCTGGAAAGGTTTGGGGAGAGGGATGAGGAAGAACATACAGAGAAGAGAGTAAAGATTAGCCCATCGACACGTCACACCAAACTTTTTACGAAGAATTATTTGAGAAGGCTTGCAGCCTGATTTTGGGGAGCCACTCGCCACATCCTCTGATGGCCACTTGCACCCCTCCATGTTGGTCCTCCCCACGGCCTCAGAGGGACACGGGCAGCTCCGTTGACAGTGCAGACCCCTAACCAGGGCATCCTCCACCCTGGCCTGGTGGCCTCTCCCTGGGGAACCTGGAGCATCTCCATCAAGCACTCAGCCACTCTGCAGCAGGGATAGGGTGCACTCGGAGGAGACGGTGCAACATGCACCTGTCTCTAGGAAGCCATCCTCTGACCAAGGGGATAATCCCTGGTGGGTAGCTCTTCTCCCTGGGCTCTGTGAAATCTTCTAGTGCTGTGCTGGTCCATCCACTGATCTACGTACCTGCAGAAACAGGGCTCCAGGGAGCATTCAGGGCTGAGGTCACAGCACAGAGAAATGACAAGTGGCCCAGCTTGTGAGGAAACTCCATCAGAAACGTTTCTCCTCCACCAGAGCCGGGTGGGCTGGTGTCAGATCACCAAAGACGCCACTTGGGGAGGACCACAGGGCCAGGCCAGGGCAGCCGGCCTTGGGTTTGTGCATTTTCCTCAGGGGCTTACTGGTTTCTCAGAAGGGTCAGATTTATTGGGGAAGACCCCAAGTGCCATGGCTGGGTTTTAGGCCCAAACTAAAGAGCCTTTGGTTTTATAGCTGCTCTGGCAGAGAGAGAGAGTGAGCGGAAGAAGCAGGTGACTAGGACACACCTGTGTCTGAGCTTCCTGCTCTGACCACCTGCCAGCCCCTGGGCTCCTTCCTCCTCATGTCCCTGAGCACTCATCCAAAGTGATTCCACTGCACTGCACGTCAGGAGCCTTGGCCCTCCTCTTAGTAAACAGGGTCACAGGAAGAAGGACTGAGCTGTTGGACAGGTTTGGGGGTCTCCAGAGCAAACAGATGGAGTAGGATCAGGGTCTTCTCAGAGCCCCGGGAGCTTGGCTGGCCTCCAAGAGCAGAATACAGGAGTTGGCATTTGCCAGACGGACTGTGCTGTGATGAACGTCTGTTGTGGGTGAATGGTATTGC
The DNA here is from genome assembly GCA_963574355.1 of Loris lydekkerianus. Lineage (NCBI taxonomy): Eukaryota > Metazoa > Chordata > Mammalia > Primates > Lorisidae > Loris > Loris lydekkerianus. The sequence continues at coordinate 44,298 of CAUYPK010022523.1, forward strand.
CCCAAACAATATGTTCAAATCCCTAGTCTTTGCAGATAATCAAGTAACATAAGGTCATGGGGGTGGACCCTAAACCCAGTGGCCTGGGTGTTCTTCCCAGAAGCCGGGATCTCAGTATGAGCCATGGGGAGGAGACACGAGTGTCTGGAGTGACACCGCCCACAAGCCCAGGGTGGCTATGCCCGGGAGCTGCAGGGCTGGAGAGATGCTCCCTAGAGCCTCGGGAATCCAGTGGCCCTGCCCACACTCTGACATGCCACTTCTGGTCTCCAGCACTGTGAGAGAATGAATTTCTGTTGTTTTAAGCCACCCAGTTTGTGCTACTTTGTGCTGGCAGTCCAATGACTGGCAGGATACACACAGCAGGACCTCCTCCCAACACGCCCCTTTTCTAGAAGTTTCTGCCCTGTAGTGACGGCCACCCAGCTGCCCAGGAGGAGCATCTCAGTGACAACAGCCTTGCTCCTTCCCCGATCAGCCAGCACCCTGCTAATCAGCAGGTTGGGACTACGCTGCCATCCATATCCTCCGACCCTCACCCAGACCTCTGCTGTCCTGGAGAACAAGCTCCCAGGCGTCCCCAGCTTCCCTCCCGCCCTCCTGAATACTCTCTGGCAGCAGCAACGGGGACCCCAGTGAGGCCTGTACGCCCAGCCCACACCCTTCCCACTGACTCAGCAATGCTGCTGCTGTGGTGGCTGGGTTACCCTGGTACGGTCCATCTCTAAGATGTTTTAAAAAGGCCTCACTGTTCTGCTGGATCGGAATCAAGCCGGCTGGCCCCTGCTTTACCACCTCTACCTTTAGCACCCCTGAGGAAGCCCCCTCAGTCCTCTGTGCTGCGGCTTGAACTCTGACCTTGATTTTTATTATAAATAAACACTTCTCCTGCTCTTCCTTTGAATTTCAGTTGCTTCTCCCTGGATTCCTCACTGGGAGGACGAGAACAGCCCTCTCTGTGCTGTGCTCCCGAGCAAGATAACAACCCCCCAAAACACACACGTGCCCCCCCCTCCCAGTAGCATAATTTGTGGTTGGATCAATATTCAGCATCTACATAATTATATAATTATTATTCACAGCTGAGCCACAAAGTAGTTCTGTGATTACATCTCCTTTCCCGATCAACATTGTGTTTTCCCCAGAATGAGTACCTTTCCAGATTTGCACTGGTGAGGCTGGCGCGCGTTGCCAGCGCCTTCCCGACAGCCGACCAGAGTCGGGGTGTCACTCACGTTTGGGCCAGTAATCTCAGGGCATCTGACAGTCCTGATTTTAGTTTTCTGGGCAACATCACTCCCGAGGTCCCCTTCTGCCTCCCCACAATGCACCTATCACTCTGGGTGGGACACCCAGACGCTGTCATCCTAGTAACACTGTCACCTGTCCTGGAAACCTCGTCTCTGCCTTGGCAATCACACTGCGCCTCGTGGAAGCTAAGCACTGTGAGAAGTCTCCAGTCTGACGTTCCTGCATTCCACCCTCACCCTGGACTCATGCCTTAGTGGGAGCGGCATAGGCTGGACATTTTCCCTTCTGATCTTAAGATACTCTTCTTGATCTGATGAGAAATCCAACACCATTTTGATGTTTTGTGTTTGTGCAACCAGACTTCTAGAAGCTTTTATTACCAATTTCATCTCTTACTCCTCAATGTTCTGAAATTCTATCCCTGCATAGGTCTTTCCCGCTTATTTTTCTATGTTCTCAGCCTAGAAACTCAAGTCCTTTCTGGAAAATTTTCTTCCTCGGATGTTTCGTGCCCCCTTCTTAGAACTTCGCTGAGCCAGTGTCAGGCCTCCCAAACGGATCTTCTAATTTTCTCCTCTGAATGTTTTCTGCCTCTCTGTATTTCTGTTCTATTTCTAGAAAATTTCTTCCACTTTATTTCCCTCTAAGTCTATTAAAATTTTAATCTCTACTAGCATATTTTTAATTTTTAAAAGCTTTTCCTTGTTCTCTGAATGCGTTCCTTTGTGAAAAGAACCTTCTGTTCCCTTTTAAGGATACAGCCTATTCCCTCGCATCTCAGATGTCATCAGTTTAGCACGAAGCTGCCTCCGGCTTTGTCATGGGCCTCCTCCGAGCTCCTCGCCTGGGTTGCTGGTTTTGGTCTCTATCATGTCATAAGCTCTCCCCAAACAGTTCTGTGGTTCTATTTAAGAGTGAAGTGCAAACAAAAATAAAAATGCAAGATGGAAGCACACTCCCCAGCTCCCTGGAAGATCTGTGTGCCCGGTGGGGCTGGTTCCCAGGGGGGCCTGCCTGGGGTGATAAGGCTGGTGGTGCCTCTACAGGAGAAGGGGACCTGTTGGCCACCGGCTGAAGCTCCTGATCTCTGGGGTCACAGGCTTGATCTTCAGCAACTTCAGGGGCCCCAGAGATGGTGGCAGGCACCAGCCGGTCCCTGTTTTTATTTCAGTGTTTTATGCCTGTCCTCAGATGCATAGACAGCTTAGAAAGGAGGAAGAGGGTCCCTTGGTTGCCTGTGGTCGGGGCAGTCTTGGGGCTGAACGCTCCTGTGCACACACTATCCCCTGTACCCTCCAGCTTTGCCTTCTGTTTTCACCCCTAACTTAGAATCCCCTGGCCCGTGGCGTCTCCGAAGCCAACTGGCTCTCCACCTTTGATTCCGCTGGCCCTATAGGCTTAGATCTCGGTGTCTCTGTTGGCTAAGTCCGTGACCCTCCATCATCAGTTCTTCTTCCAAAAAGCGTCAACTCACTCCTCGTCCTCCCTGGATTTCCTCGTCCTGAGTGTTTATGCCTCCTTTTCCCCTTTGTTGTAATTTCGGCGGGTTCGGGACAGGGGCAGTGACAGAGAAGCAGGTTCATCTGTCATCCTTAACTGGAAGCTACACTCACGTTCTGTCATTCCCCATCCCAAGCCTCCTACCTCGGGTCTTGTCATAGGTGGTTTCTGCAATTGGCCGTGCTCACAGCCTCATACTTTGTGAGTCTATTTCCTGCCCTTTAGCTCAATTGCAACACCATGGAAGAGAGCCAGAGGTTTCACGTCGTACAAGCGTGGCAGCAAAAGTCCCCCTGCCAGGACAGCAGCCTGGGGGCTGCCTGGACCTGCACATGAGCATAGCAAGGGAAACTGGGCAAAACCACAAACAACCTAGTGGTCTGGAAAGGCATTCTCAGGGAGGAGCATTTGTCTAGATCATCCATCAGAACTTGGTGAGAACAGCGAGCCAGCAGTGATCCGGGCATGGCCCCCTCCCTCCTTCTCGCCTCCCCACACACCGGCCTAGTTCCTGTTGCTTGGGGAGCGTTGGAACTCCCTGTGCTCCCTTGGAATAGCAGGATCAGTGGCCAGAAACATAAGCTCAAACCAAGAACTCAGCTGCTGCCCACAAAGGTCCAGTCGACAGGCCTGTGCCTACTGGTGAGCAAGAGCCTGTGGACAGGTGTGGTGGGCAGGCTGGGCCTCTCCCCTCTGGGAGAAGACGTGGGAAAGGGCATGGGGCAGTGGTAATAAACTTCTCTCCACGTTCCCAGATGTTCTGACCCAGCCTCAGGGACTCTGCCTTGTGTTTAAATCTTGAGTCCTCCTCTTGGGGCAACGGCTATTTCCTCCTGGGTCTTCTCCTGTGCACTGACTGTTGCCAAACTTGGGCCAGGCAGAGTCTGGATCACCCGCCACACTCAGATTTGGGGACCAGCAGAGGAGCAGGGGCCTCTTCCACACCCCCGTCTCCGAGAGCCCTCCTCCCACCAGCTGGCACCAGGTAGAGAGTGGATCTCAGTGATTTATGTTGTACTCAAGTGGCTCTTCTTCCCCAAATGGTAGGAGAACTAATTAACCTGCAGTAATTAGAGAAATGCTGAGATTTCCTTTTTGTGTGCTTAGACTACTAATGGGCACTCTGTGCTGGAGAGGTTCAGACTCACTCTAACAGTTCTGGCTCCTTTAAGCTCATCCTGAACCCGCCTTCCCATCCCTGCCGTCTCAGTCACATGTCAGTGGAACCACCCCCTCCAGCGGGAGACCACCTGCGGCAGGCAGTTGGCAGCTCTCTGTCTGGCTGGGGTCAGGCGTATGTAATGAGGCTGTTACAGACTGAAGCAGGTCTCCCCAAACTTCACATGTTAAAAGTCTGACCCCCCTGTACTTCCAAACATGGCTGCGTTTGGAGACAGGGTCTTTAAAGAGGAGACTACACTGAAATGAGGTCGCTGGGGTGGGATGAGACGGGTGTCCTTGTAAGAGTGTAGGTCAGGACAAAGATGCCTGCAGAGGGGCAGCCCTGTGGGGGCACAAGGAGAGGACGGTGTCGGCAAGCCCAGGAGAGAGGCCGCGTGAGGTCCCCGCTCACAGCTTCTGGATCTGAGTCTCCTCTCCAGAACTGTGAGAAAAGACAGCTTGTGGCTAAAGCCACCTGGTCTGCGATGTTTGTGGAAGCCGGAGCAGACCAACACCCCCATCCCTGATCAATCAGGTGGTGACAGAGTCGAGCTGTTTCCCTGGGCTGGATGATGTAGCCCACCGTCCACGCAATCAGACTTCTCCTCTTCTGGAGTCCTGTGGTGACTCCACGGCAGATGGCAGAGCTGTGGACAGGCTGGAATGCCCCCTGTAGACACTCACCTTTTTCTGTTGATTGGCGCTGTGTTGTTATAAAGCAATGCGTTCCTAACAACTGCCCCCGCAAGGCAAGGCTGCAGCTGGGTCTCCGGGCTTCTCTCTGGGTCCCGGGATGCCTGTTGGCAGCTCTGGAGCAAGACTTCAGGGGCCTCTGGGAGGCTGAGCTGGGTGGATTGGCTGAGCTCATGGGTTTGAGACCAGCCTGAGCAAGAGTGAGACCCCTTCTCTAAAATAGCCGGGCGTTGTGGCGGGCACCTGTAGTCCCAGGTATTCGGGAGGCTGAAGCAGGAGGATCACTTAAGCCCAAGAGTTTGAGGTTGCTGTGAGCTGTGATACCACAGAACTCTACCAAGGGCAACAAAATGAAACTCTGTCTCAAAAAAAAAAAAAGAAGACTTCATAGGCTTGGTGGTTTGTTACATAACCCAGTGTGAAGCAGAGTTTCTCAGACCCAGGGCTGTGCAGGTGTGTCCTGCGGACTCCGAAGGTCTTTGAGTCCTTTTTAAACCATTTGCTGTCACTTAGTCATAACCTAGAATAAAGACAAGTGCTGTCTGCATCTTAAGGATGGCAGCCACATACCAATGGGGTGTTCAGTTCCTGCATTGGGGTCTCATTTCTTGCATTTGGGGGGTCTTGGTTCCTGTATTTGCATTCATTTTCACCATGTTCTTACTTAGTAAAGATGACTTGACTTCCTGGTGGGCCTTGAGAAGACCATGGAAGAAGGAAAAGGCTGAACGTTGCTGTCCCATCTCTTAGGACAGATCCCTGGTGCCAACATGGGTCCCACCTGGATCCTCTTGGCTCAGCTAAGCAAGGAAGAAATGTTCCTTGGAGCATTTCAAGTTAATCCATATTTACAGGTTTCTTTTTCTTCAGTAATAAATTTCGTGCTACCCTGTTTGAATTAATGAGTCCATAAAAACAACGGGTCAATGGTTAAAAATGAATTCATTGTTAAGGAGGAAAGGAAAAACAATGATAATGATGTATTAATCGGTGGTCCATCACACTCAGGAGCAAAAGACCCAGGTTGATTTATCAAACCCGGAACAAGACATTCCTCACCCAACATGTTGGTTTCAGCCAGCAGCACCATCACTCACCTTTGTGATGTTAATTTGAATTTTATTACGTTTATAGTTTTGCTTGTATTTGAGTTGTAAATTTATTTTGTGTCTGTAGTTACTTAAAAGCTATAATCATAAGCGGTTTATACCTAGCTTTATATTTATGCTTATTTAAGTAATATCATTATAAAAAATAATTTGAGTTAAAATGCTCAAGCTGTTTAGACAATATAATATCATCCTGGTGTCTACAATCGAATTCCAAGGGAAATGTGTGTAAATATGTGAAAACCTAGCTGTTTATTTTATATAATATGTGACTGTGTATATATAAAGTGTGAGTAATTCATGAATATACCGGACATTGTATACACAGTGTGCACACATGTATTTATGTGATACGTGTCTGCCTATGACATGTGTACTTGATATGCATGGTACATCTTTAAGAGACTGACATATGACTCACCTGTGGCCAAGTGTTCAGGAACAGAGATTTATTCACTGTTTTACTTATTACTTTGTTTTACATCTCTGGGCCTCAGTTTCTTCAAATACAAAATAAAAATAAAATAAAAGTAATAGAATAGGAATAATACACCCACCTCACAGTATTGCCATGAGAATTGAATAAAATAATCATAAAGTCTGGGGATATAGTAAACACTTGATAAATACCAGCTCTGAATTCATTCAGAGTTTGCACGGGACCCTAGAGATGTGCCCTGGAAGCTGGGAGTGGCCTGGAGGTCCCAGGATGGAGGCCCACGAGCTGATTGATGGGTTGTGAAGTACCCTGGTGGGCAGGCCTGGTTTGGGAGGTGGCCCTGCACCCCCCTCCACAGCCAGCCTGGGATCTGGAGTCTTACAAAGCTGATGTGTGGCACTGATTGGCCCCAAGGTTCTCCTGGATTTTGAAAGTCTGGGAGGTGACTCCTGAAGTTGGATCAGTGGCTCTGGGTGGTGACATGGTGGCCCCCCTGGGCTATTCCAAGGCCATTGCTAGTGGGACCTGGGGGATGTCTGGGAAGGGGAAATGCCCAGACCCTGTGGCTCTCTGAACATGTAGGCTCTGGCACCTTCACCTCCTGACTGGTCCTCTTTGGGAGGCAAAATAGGGCAGAGGAAGGACTCAGAGACCCCATGGTCCTGCTTCCCAGTCCTTCCCAGTATCACCTAAGCAGGCCCATCCCAGGTTCCTCATTGGGGGTGGGCTAAAAACATTGCTCTTGGCCACTTGCTGGCATCTTCCTGAGTTGTGCCCGCGCTGTCTTCAGGGGGTGCGAGCACGGCTCCCGGTGAGCTCGTGGCTGCCCTCCCAGCTCTCCCTGTCAGTCCTGTCTGGATTCCTGAGAGTCCTACACCAACTTGGCCCCTGAGAGTGGTCCCTTCACCTCATTCCCTCCCCTTGGTGCATCCAGACTATCGGAAAGACTAATTGTCCAGCCAGGGATCCTGGGAAGGTGGGACTCTGCCATCCTCACACCACAGAGACAGAGAGGAACTTTGGGCCAGCAGAGATCACTTCCAACCCACCCCCTGGCCAATCTGGTTGGGTAGCACCCTTGGGTGTCACACAGATCAGAAGCCACAAACCCTCCCCGGCACACAGGCCACGTAGCTCCTACCTGAAAAGTGCGAAGAGCTGGTGTTGGTTGAACATTTGCTGAGCACCTGGTGGTATAAGAAAGAGGGGCTACGCTGTCAGTTCTCCCTGCAGATTCTCTGGAATTTTCCATGGGGCCACATTCTGGGCTTAGGAGCGTTGGCCACACCTGCTCCAGACTCCCCACCACCCTTCCTTCTCCTTTGCTGATGCCCAGAGGAGGGGATTTAGGCCAGCGGATCATGGATTCTCTTCGTGAGATGCTGCCCTTGACCACCTATTCTTGGAAAACTCTTCAACCTGAGAACCTCCCCTGCCAGGTGGCCAGCTTTGACACGTCAGCTAGTGTGTCCTCAAGGGACAGACTGGCAGCCAAGTTAGCCTGAGAGGAGCAATTAGGAGAAGTCTGAGTGAGGACAGTCTAGTTCTGAAGATAAGTACAAGGCGGAGGGAGAGCCCTGCCTCTCTCTCTCACTCCATTTACTGCTTTCTGGAACAATGAGTTTGAGTCCCCTGATGCGTAGGCTAGAGACCCCTCTCCATGGAGTCCCTTACTAGAACCTTCCCTGGTTTAAGTGTCCTCCTAGTGTTCACACCTATGGGACTGAGCGGCACCCTCCCACTTGAGGAGGTGTGGACCTGACCTCCCTGTCCCAAGATAAACATTTCACCCACTGCATTTTCTCAACTAAAGTGATTTGCACAGCAATTTTCATGTTGTGGAGAGATGTGAGAGGAAGAAGGGAGAGGTGTGAAGTGGGTGGGGCCTGGGTGGCCGAGGGGGAGGAGCCAGAGCTGCACCTGTGGTGATTGGATTTTAACCCCACGGGAGCTGCTGTGAACGCAGATACTCACGTACCAGCTGCCTGCCCTTTGCAGGGTGCCTCCCTCTCAGATCTGCTGGGCTTGGAACCCAGGGAGAAAAAACTTCCCAAAGTGTGGTGAGACTCACCAAAAGAAGCTAGAGCATTTGACCTATCAGTGTTATACTGGAAGTGAGTGGAATAGAGAAACACCAGCACTCTGAGTCCAAATTAAGCAAGGATCCTTTATGGACAGGCCAGGCCAAGAGTGGGCTCATTCCTCAAAGTCTCTCAACCCCTAGGAGCCCCCTTTCATGAGGGGCTTTCGGTGGGCGGGAAGAGTCCTTAATACAAGCCGAACTTGACAAGAGCCAACAGCTGGTAAGGGGAGTCCTCACGAAAGGGGGAGCTGGGGTTCTGCAGGTATTGCTGGAGTCTTTCAGCTGAGCTTCCTGTCTTAAAGGGGAAGTGTTGAAAGCCCCAGCAACATGGAGTTGGGCATAATACCAGGAGGGCACGGAGGAGGAGTGGTCATTTGTGCCATCGAGAAGAGCTGTTTTGGAAGGTCCTGGGGAGACAGTCCTCTCCTTCCTCAGCACTCCAGTTTGGCCTACAAAAGAGCAGCTTGGCTGAGCTTGAGGGAGGAGGAGCCAGGTGTTCTGGGCTCTTCCCGGTCAGTCGCCCTGCCCAGAAGCTGGGGACGTCTCTTGCAGCTCCTGTGTCTGGGCAGTGAGCCCACCGCGTCCAGTCTGGGTCCTGACTTTAGAGGCATCTCAGGTGGTAGTGGGGGTGGGTCATTACTTTGTCCACTGAACAGACTGCCCGGCAGGGACAAGGCAGCCTGTGCGACCTGGTCTGGAGCTGGGTTCCGCTTGCTCACGGCCTCTCCTCTCTGGACTTGGGGTTGGGGGAGTCTCAGGAATGGGCCCCTGGAGTTGCATAGGCAGAGCTTTTGGGGTGGCACATGGTGGCTCCTGAGGTGCTGTTATTTTTTGGTTTTGTAGATGGAAATCAATGTGCATTATAAAGTTTCTAAGAGGAAGATTCTGTACCTCCTGTTCCAAGCCAGTGTAACCGGGAGGCCCTATGTGACGGGGCTGGGCGGAGGGTTGGGTAAATAAACCAGCTTGGGGAGATATTGTTGGGAGTGTTCTTTCTTTTTACTGACCGACAGCAGGGCCTGGAGTCCCAGGGTCTCCTCCTCTGGGAGGAGGCCCAGTCCTCACCTGCACTGTTCTCTCCCCTCCTCTGGACGTCACCACTGCATGTCAGAATGGTGCTTTCCCATCCCTTGGTTCTCACGGGTGACTCACGTTGGCCGCCTTCCTCTTAGAGCCTGCCCTGTCCTGCCCTTTAGTATCTGGCTTGTGCCCCAGCTGCCCCCTGCTGACCGCTGGACTGCCTGGACCTCCTGGCAGCTGGCTGCCTGCTGTCTGGGGGAGACACTGAAGTGAGACAGGAGGAGGGAGGAGACGGTGCCAGGGTATTTCTCCCCTTCTCTGGACCCCCGTGAGGATGCCCCTGTGTGTGTCCATTTGGGCCTAGGGGCAGCCGCTGCCTCCGATAGCACCAGTCTCAGGGACGGCTGCTTCCCAGCTCAGCTGGCACATCCCAGCCACCTCCCCCAGTGAAGCTGCCTCCATCAGCAGCCTGGCCCATGTCCTGCTCTGTGGTCAGCCCCTCCATGGCTAGTCCAGGGCCTGTGTACTCTTTAGAGAGCATGACTAGCTCCATTCCATCACAGCTAGTTGTGCCTGGGCCAGAACCAGAGGTGGGAGGTAAGTCAAGATGTGTTCAAGTCTCAGTTTTCCATTCACACAACAAAATATACATTTTTCTCTTAGGAAGAAAATTGGGTAGTTTGGGGCATTTTCTGTTTATGAGCCTCTGGAAGAAGGAGAGGGAGGTGCTGACCTTAAGCCAGTCATTTCGGCAAATCTGCCTGTGGCATCATGGTGTCAGTGGTGACGGTGGCTCTGGATCCCTCTGTGTGAGCTCAGGGGAGCTGCTGTCCAGCTCTGGAGTGCCCATGCGTCTCCTCATTGCTCATTCCTGGACATACCACCTTTTTGCCCCTCAGTGCCAGGGCTATGGTGTGAGAGGGTCGGTGCCCATCCCTGGACATGCCACCCACTGGCCCCTAGTGCCAGGGCTATGATGTGAGAGGGCCTGGGCTTCCATCTGGGGCCCTCCAGCTTTGGAAACAAGTGCAGACCCCACACTGGTGTGTCTCAGCTTACCTGATTCAACCTACTGATAGGATGGCCGAGGAAACCACAGGATTTCTGGGATGTCACCCAGAAGACATGATTATAACACCGTGTGTGACTGGGAACCAAAGTGAGGAACAGTTGGAGGGAGCGTCTGTTGGGAGGCCCACGACAAGCCCTGTGGGATGGCAATCCCATGACACAGGCCTGCTGGCCTCTGGGACTGGTGTGGGACCCCGCCCTGCATACACAATGCCTTTGTGTGTCACTGGGACGCAGGGAGAGGTTGACCGGGTCTTCAGAGGAGCTCTCAGAGCGCAGACCAGGGCAGAGAACAGAGCCAGCTCATAGCTGCTCAGGAAATCACTGTACCCAAACCTTGAGCCACTCCAGTGTGTGTCATCCCCACCCTGCCCTGTGAGGGTCACCAGCAGGACATCTGGCTCCTGCTGGCCCCCTCCCCTCCCTGGGCTCAACCTCACACCCATGCAGGCAAGAAACTGGACTGTCTCCTCTCCAAAGGAGCCTCTGTCATCCTGGTCATCTAGACCTGATTAAAACACAACTGGAGAAAGTGTAGAAAAAGTACAGGGAAGTCAAAACCACCCGTCATACCCAAACCTCAAATAAGAACGTGAAACACTGTTTTCTCCATTGATTTTTAATATTTGTAAAACCCATTTATACAAAATGGGAGAGTTCTGTACATTTAGTTTAATATTTCACTTAAAAAAACACCCTTGGCATTAAATACAAAACTCGTTGATCTAAGATATACATTTGTTATCACAGGAGCAGAAAGAGCTTCCAGTTTTAATTTACTAGGAGTTTTCTCAAAAATGAAAGTTGGGCTTAGTGTGTTTGCAGCTGTGAAGGGGACAGGTGCTTCCTAGGTGACTTGACCTCTTGGTAGAATACCTGTGGTCAGCGGCCTTGCTCTTGCTCAGAGCCCCTGTGTAACTAACTCCTAGGAAAGAGCTCAAGGATGTGCTTGCAATTTGCTCAATAAATATTTGTTGAGTGAGTGGATATTGATTAATTGAAGATTTCTGAATAATTTAAGGACCTTTGTCCTTTGCTCTTTTCAAGAGTATTTGGGTCTCAGTGAGTGAGTGTGTGAGCCGAGAATTACAGTGTGAGCTCCAAATAGGAAACAGAGACCCTCATTCCTCCCTCCTTGAGCTGAACCCTCCTTCCTTGGTGACTTACTCCAGAATGTCCCTGATTTCCGATCCAACCAGCATTCCCTAGGAAGCCAAAGAAGCAGGTGAAATTTGGCCTGTCTTCCAGCAACAGGACAGGGGCCTGGCAGGCGTCAAGCCCCCCACCCTGGGTCCATGCCTCCCACCCCGAGAAGCAAGGGGGACCCTGCAGAGGAAAGGAGGTGGTGGTGGATACACAGGAGGGGTGGGTGGGAGTCTGCAGCAGACATGATCCCATGATGGTGTCATGAGGGCACTTGGGGGGACATCAAAGTGACTGGGTGGAGTCCCCACGATGGGTGGCCTCCCCACAATGGGTGGCCTTTCAAGGGCTATAGCTGTGTCTGGGGCAGCTGCATGCCTTTGGAGGGGTGTGGCCATGATGCCACCTGCGCCGTCCCTCCTTGCAGTGGATGCTTAGGGAAGGGCTCTAGGCTGGGTCTAAAGAGCCCCCAGGAATAAGACCCCTTCCCACTCCTTCTGTTCATTCTGGTTCTGCGCTGTTGGTGACAGTCCCAGCGTCTGTCTCCCCATCAGACAGGAGTCTGATGGACTCAGGCTGTCCACATTTTCATTCCTAGTTCCCAGGACAGACCGAGACCCAGCTCTGTTGGCTCAGCAGACAGTGAATGAATGGGGGAGTGAATAAACGGACACAAGGAAAAGCCTCCAGCTCCAGGGGCCCTGTGTGTGTGATTGATGGCTCTGTCCCAGCCTCTGCATGGTACTCAGGCCTCTGAGGTGCTCAGTGTGTGTTTGGTGGGGTGCAGAGGCCTCCAGTGCCCAGAGGAGGTGGTGGCCCTCAGGGTGAGGGCGAGCAAAGAGGGTGGGCTGGGGGCCTGGTTGACCCCTGGCTGGGGGGATCCGATACCCGCTTCTCTAGTTGCACAACAGCAGTGATGCCCGCCAGCTGCCTGACCTTAAATCACCACGGTGACCCTGAACTCTAGGCTCTGGGTTTGCTGGCTTTTCCAAACAACTGGCCGAGAGGCAAACCCAGGTGTCCCCACATGGTGAGGAGCCGGGGGACTCTGAATTCCCTGCAGCGACTTGTGTATCTGTCCAGGGTGAGGTCTTTGTGGCAGAGAAATCACCTGAGCAAATGCCTGTTTTCCTGAGTTGTATTTGGAGTTCGGGGTGGGGTCAGGTGGGGCGGCAGGTGCAATATAATTGATGTCTAAGGTTCTGTGACCACCAGTGAGTCATGCTTCTTAAAATTCTTTCCCCTTGGGGTGCAGAGAGACCTCTGGCTTGCTTCTAGCAAATAGAATATGATGAAAGTACAGAGATTTTGCAGTTGATTTTGAATTAATAAAAAGAAAGATTTGCCATGGTGACCTAATTAGGTGACCCTCCTCACGAGAGAGATGGGGCCTCTCTGAGTTCTCCCTCTGGCCTTGAGGAAACAATATTCTATGGTGGAAAATAGTCTGTGAGGGGCCACAAGGCAGGAGACTGTGGGTGGCCTCCAGCCAACAGTCATCAAGAAGCTGGGCCCTTAGTTCTGTTGCTCTAAGGAAATGAGTTCTGCCCACAACCTGACAAATTTGGAAGCTGATTCTTTCCCAGTCAGTCCCTCAGATTAAAATGCAGCCTACCTGAAACTTGCTTTGTCACCTGTAAGACCCCGAGCACAGGACTCGGTTAAGATGCACCTATTCTTCTGACCACAGAAACTGTGAGAAAATAAATGTTTGTTTTAAGCCTCTGAATTTATAGCAGTTGGATTTACAGCCATAGACAACTGATACAGTCTCTAGGCCCCTGCAGATGAAATTAGGGATAAATTACTTAGCTTTCTCCTAACTCACTCCCCACTTTTGTCTTTCTCTTCCATTCCCATTCATATATTCAACAAGTATTTATTAAGCACTGCCAGTGTGCCAGGTGCCATGTTTGACCGTGACCTCCCCACGTCCTTGCAATTTTGGTGAAACTGCTGTGATTATCCACCTGATCATTCAGGCGAGTCAAACTACAATCCTTCAGGAATTTGTAAGCTTTCACTAACCTGCCCTCTAAGCCATCTGGTTTCCAATATTCACGTCCTGTTTTCAATGTCACATGCGAGACACAGTTATATACGTTAGTTTAATTCTAACCCAGTGAGCCTCCTGAACATACTTGTTTTTCATGCACACCTCTCCCTTTTTGTTCTGTGCTTATCTAAATGTGTTCAAATCTACTTTCGATCCCCCACTAGCAGTGTATAAATTAAGGGATGGATGGATGGATAAATGAATATGCATTTCTAATCTGCCCGGCTTGCTTCAAGACCTCTTAATGCAAGGATATAATTTTTTTTTTTTGTTAGCCTAATAAATGAAAAGCAACTTCTTCTCTGGAGCAAATGCTGCCTCAGCAGTCAGGGTTCAGCAAACGGCACATTTATCTCTCTGGGGGACAGTGCCAAGGATAATATTTTGGCAGGTTATCTGCACACAGTTACTCAGTACAGCCTGTCAGTCAAAGGTCAGTTCACGAAGCAGGGATTTATAAAGTGAACTTGGAGTAGGAACCCGGGTCTGTTTATCCTAAGCAGCAGATCTGTCTCCTGGCATTGACAAATTCTGATGGGTGGTTGACTCAGAGCCCAGCACACGACATCCAGGCCCACAGGCTGCTCAGCTCTTATCAGAGGAGGCTGTCTGTCAGCCCATGTCACCTCTGTGGGGATGATCAATGGCAGAGGACAGTCTGGGAGCGGCCGAAGGACCTTCTTCCAGATGGGGGCCTGGTGGTGGTGAAGGGTGGGATGGCTGTTGGGGAGAGGACATTGAAGTGCATAAGTCACCTTCCAGGAGCTAAGATAGGTTCCCCTTTATTTTCAATTTTAAAAATCAAGTCTGTGTGTGCCTTGTGTATGTGTGTATTTGTAGCTATCTATGCATGTATGTGTGTATTTGCAGCTATTTATGCATGTATGTGCATGTGCAGGTGTATATATACATAAGCATATGTGCTTGTATACATGTATGGCACAGGTACTATGTGCATGTATGTGTGTATTGGGAACATGTGTGTGAATCATGAGCATATGTTCATGTGTGTGTATAGTGTGCATACATTTAGCATGTGTGTATAGGCACTTGTTCATGGAAGTGTGTGCACAATGTGTATGCACATTGAGTACATGTGAGTATGTATTCACATGTTTGTGGGTATATGTATGTGTGTATGCGTTGCCGGTGTATGTGTTTACGTCAGAGCATGTGCATGTGTTCACATGTATGTGACTTTCTGCCAGTTGGACCACTAGGTCTTTAAGAGAAGGAACTTGTATCTCAAGTGGCAGGTGGCATTTCTAATCATGTTCTTGGGGATTCATAAACTCTATGTTTCTAACTTTCCCACCTGGTTTTGGTGTGTCTGGCCCTGCAATGGGAGATAATATTTATGTGACTGTTGACGTGCTGCAGCCAGCTGCCCTCCTTCAGCACAGAACGTTGTACAAGCAGGCTCAGGAGATGCTCCCTGCCACCTTGCTGGCAGGCTCCACGATCACTGGGCTAACTTCCCTCCTGACTTGCAGTCTCTGTGTTGGGCAGATAGCCCTGAGGACCACAACGGTGCTGTAATGAGCCTTTGATGTCACTCCCAGCCAGCTGACGTGTGTAAACAGTGGGTGAGATGAGCAGGCCCACCTCTGAGAGGCCTGCCAGTCCCCAAGCACAAAGGTAAAGGAAAATCTTGAGCTCCTTCAGGGGAAGCTATGGGCATCCAAGTAGCCTTGAAAGGTGACCAGGCAACTGGATGAGAACAGCACACTGCCTACGTGCTGGTTCCCTGTGGAAACGAAAAGGAAGCATCTTAACTTGCCTTCTTTAGATGTTTTCAGAAACCTCCACCCAGGGAAATTCAGACAAGGGGGACTAGAGAATTTCCCTCTGAGGGGCCAGGCACCCATCTCAACATTTCTCCTTTGAATCCACCCTCTCCCCACCCCTAACTTCAGCATAGCCCATGGTTTGGGGCCAGGCCTGCCTGAAATGTACCCCTGCTTTTGAGAGCCCCTATTTGTGAGCCATGGGGGCACTAGCGTGTTAAGCATCTCTGCTCATCCTTGCTGGAGCCCTAAAATGAGAGGCTGCATTCTGCTGCTGTTGCTTTTGGCTCTAGGGCCTGGCTTTGATGACAGTTTGGTTTGATGGCAATGTATCGGCACCATCCTCATGGCACATCGGCCCCTGGGCACTGCTGTAATCAGGCTGGGCCAGCAGCAGTTGGAGCGATTTTTCCTCGGGGGTGGATCTGAGTGTTTCAACTGCTGGCCAGGTGTCCTTGGTCCTCTGTGCTTTCATCTTACAGATTCAGAAACAGGCACTTGGCTTGGAGGATGTCTTAGGTAAATGGCAGACTCATGTGTCCTGAGGACACTGAAGTAACGTCCCTTTAGATGCTTGTCCCTGCCTTGGCAGAGCACCTCCTTTGGTAGGGGTCACCCCCGAAAGAGCTAAGGGGACTGTGATGAATGAAATCACATTTGATTTGCTTGAAAGTTGTGTTTTGGTTGAAATTCTGGTTTGAGAGCCCTCGTCTTTGTCCTGTCTGTGTGGGGGGGCCTGAAAATCCTGCGCGCAGGAGCTCACGGTGCCGGCTGCTCTGTCTGCTGTGCCAGGCTGCATCTTGCAGCACAGTGACTGGCCTTGTGTCTTTGTCCCTGAACAGTGTGATTTTTGCCTTGGCAGATATAGAAAAATCTTCTTTTTTGTAATCAGCCAGTGGGGTGGTTAGAAGCTTTGTTCTTTTGGAAGTTGCAGTGAAGAGAACACAGAAGCCTGACCCATTGGCCAAGGGCAAGAATTTCTTACCAGCCAGGTTCAGGGGCTCCCGCTCAGCGGAATCTGGCTGGGCAAATGGTGAAAGTTGCCATTTGTTTGCGAGATGCCTTTTCTCCCATAGGTGGTCGTCTCCTTTGTTTTGTCCTTCTGTGCTGTCCTGTCACAGAGGGACATGGGATATGGGACATGTTTCCCTCTCATCTTGCTCTGCGTCCTGGAGAGGTGGACGATGACTGCGTGTGAGTGACTCTCTCTTTTAGTCTCTGCCCTTCAGGGCTATGATTTTTCAAGTCACATCAGATGGCCAGTCTAAGAATGTCTGGGAAATCAAGAGATTTGTCACAAACATATCAAGCTCTTGGGAGCGTTTATTTTAAGAAGTTCCATCCATACGGGGCCTTTGTCCTTTCAACCGTAATTACCTGGTTAATATTGTGACAACAAGAGTTTTTATTTTGTTGTTGTTGTTAGTGCATTAAAAAAAAAATTTTAGATTAATGTGAGGGTACCCACGATTACGTTATATTGTTTGCGTTTGTTAGGTAGAGTCCAAGTTGTAGTCGTGCCCTCACCCAAGAGGTGAGCCACGTACCCTTACATTATGTGGGAGCACAACAGCCCCCTTCCCACCTCCCCATCCTCCTCACTCCTTCTCTCTCTCCCTTTCTCTTTTCCCCTCCCCCAATTTGAATTTAATTGAGATTTCCTCTTGTATGGGTATTAGTTCGTCAACTGGCTTCTTGTTAGTATTGAGCACATTGGATACTTGCTTTTCCATTCCTGTGATACTTTACTAAGTAGAATGTTCTCCAACTCTATCCAGGTTAATACAAAAGATGTAAAGTCTCCATCCTTTTTGTGGCTGAATAGTATTCCACCATAAAGATGTACCACAATTTATTAATCCATTCATGGATTGATGAGAACTTGGGTTCATCTGACATCTTAAAGATTCTGAATTGAGCTGCTATAAACATTTTAGTGCAAATGTCCTTATGATAAAATGACTTCTTTTCTTCTATACCAACACTAGTAATGGTATTGTGGGATCAAATAGAATGTCTACTTTTAGTTCTTTGAGGATTCTCCATATTTCTTTCCGAAGAGACTGCACTAGTTTGTGATCCCACCGACACAACAAGAATCTTTTGCCATCTTACCTGTTTCTGGGGGTTGGGAGAATCTTTGTGATTGCTTCTTCTGGGCTCTAAAATTACATCCTGGGTTTTACATAAAGAGGCTTTTGAGTTGGGTTGCTATTAGAATAAATACACCATTAAAAATTCATACCTAACAAAGGACGTGAAAGATCTCTACAAAGAGAACTATGAAACTCTAAGAAAAGAAATAGCTGAAGATGTTAACAGATGGAAAAACATACCATGCTCATGGCTGGGAAGAATCAACATTGTTAAAATGTCCATACT
>CAUYPK010022525.1:0-16036 GCA_963574355.1 Loris lydekkerianus
GCACATTAGGTGAGGTCACCCCAAATACTCTCCCTCCTCTTGTCTCTCCCCTCCCCTCCTTTCCCATCTGTCTCCTTTTCCCTTCTACTTTCTGGACTACAGTTATGTTTTACTATTTGTATGAATGTGTAGGTGGTTATATATTGATTTCATAGTAGTATTGAGTACATTGGATACTTTTTTTCCCCATTCTTGAGATACTTTACTAAGAAGAATATGTTCCAGCTCCAGGTAAACATAAAAGGTGAATTTGTTTATTTATTTTTTATTTATTTATTTATTTTTGAGGAAGAGTCTCACTTTGTCACCCTTGGTAAAGTGCTCTGGCATCATAGCTCACAGCAACCTCAAACTTCTGGGTGTAAGTTTTTCTCTTGCCTCAGCCTCCCAATGCTGGGCTATATTTAGAGATGAGGTCTCACTCTGGCTCAGGCTCATCTCAAATCTGTGAGTTTAGGCAATCCACCCACCTTGGCCTCCCAATTGCTGAGATTACAGGCATGAGCCACTGCGCCCGGTTCTGAATTAATTTATTATCTATGGCATATCATATAACATACATAGTAGTATAGAAATGTTATGCAAGGTCAGACAATTAAGTTCGTGAACTCATCCTAAAAAAAGTGCTACATACTTCATTGCTGAATATCACTCTGGTCACCTTCAGAGTATTCCCCTTTGGAAGCTATGCACTGATGCCAGCGTAGAGTCTACCCTTCAAAGCAAATTTGGAACTTTTTTTCTGGAATAGCTATCAAAACTGTTGCCACATGAGATCTGACAATTAATTTTGTGAGCTTTTCCTAGAAGTGCTGCATACCTCATTGCAGGCATATCACGACAGTCACCAAATGGCCAAGGGGAGTACTTTGAAGGTGACCAGAGTGATATTCAGCAATAAAGTATGTAGCACTTCTCTAGGATAAATTTGTGAACTGAATTGTCATGCCTCATCTATTAAAATATATATGGTACATTGGTATGGTATAAAATACAGTATTTTTTAATGAAGAATCAAAACTTTGCAATTATTTAAATAGTATTAAAGAAGTGGAAAAGAATTGTTGACAGCTCTTTTAATTGGTCAAATATATATTCCTTGTCTTTTATATAAAAATCATCATGAAACAGCACTAAGTTAAACTAGTACAAAGTTAAACTAACAAAAAGAAACTGATATTTTGAGATTAGATACTAAGATATAAACACTTAACCACAATTTAAGGCAGTATAAGAACATATTCCAAATAATTGGTATAGGATACATGTGCTATCACATTTAATGAAGGGAGGACTTCATTTCTTAATTTATTCATTAAATACTTTTGATCTGCTTTGTGTCAGGCAGTGTGCTAAGGGTTCTCAACAACCAAATCCGAGACCTGGCTTTGGGGGACTCACAGGTTAGCAGGGGAGGGCAGACACATAACTTAACCATTCAACAAAAATGAAATGTATTAAACACCTAATAATATATTGCACTTGTATGCGTTGAGAATGCAAAGATGAGATATGGTTCCTACCTTCAAGCTGATTGATATATGTGTGTGTGTGTGTGTGTGTGTGTGTGTGTGTGTTTAAGTAGAGGCATGGTGTCATTCTTGCTTAGTTCTTGGTCTTGAACTCCTGAGCTCAAGGAATCCACCCCTTAGGCCTCCCAGAGTACGAGGATTATAGGTGTGGTGAGCCACTGAGCCTCGCCATGACAATAAGTCTTAAGACAGATTTGTAAATCAGAAATAGCAAAAGCTAACATTCAGATGTTTATTAAGCTAAGAGTGGTATGTGCAATATTTTTACAGTATAAAGAAGTAAGAGACAAGTGGTGCCTGTGACTCAAAAGAGGAGGGCACCGGCCCCATATGCCAGAGGTGGTGGGTTCAAACCCAGCCCCTGCTAAAAACTGCAAAAAAAAAAAAAAAAAAAAAAAAAGAAGAAGAAGAAGAAGACGTAAGAGACAGCCAGCCAAAGATGCTTGAGGTAGATCTTAAAGAAGGATAAGTCAAAATCCAGGTAAGTGGAGGGTAGACCAGGAAGGAGAAGAAAGCATTTCAAGACATAGAAACAACATCTGTAAAGTCAGTCCCAGAGGTTTGAAACAGGCCAACACATTTAGAGCTTTCCAAGGATCACCAATTTATTGTAGTTTGCTTATATGATACACGTAGAAAAAGAAAAGAATATGGGATTGGTAAGAAACATGGCAGCCAAATCATGGAGAACCTTTTATGATATGGGTTTGTAGTATCCTATGGGCTTAAGTAAGGAAGCAACACAGTCAGTTTATGTTTTAGAAAAATGACTAAGCTTTGGGGAGAGAGAAAACTATAAGCAAGAAGTCATTTGGAAATCTAAGGGCACGAACCAGTGCATGAGATCTAGGAATGGAAAAAAAAAATGAGATTAAGACTGTGGGAATGGATATGATGGTAAGATTCTGGAAACATTCTAGATGTTAAGTTAAAAAAGAATATACCTCATTGACTAATTAGATATGGAATTGGGGGAGAAAGAGAGTATAGAATAGCTTTAATATTTCTAACTTGCCGATATAACAACTCCAAGAAGAAAAGCTACATCATTGGTATTATCTCCTTGTATAACACTAAAATGCTTTTTTTTTTTTTTTTTTTTTTTTTAATGAGACAGAGTCTCACTTTGTCACCCTTGGTAGAGAGATGTGGCATCACAGCTTACAGTAACCTCAGACTGTTGAGTTTAAGCAATTCTCTTGCCTCAGCCTCCCAAGTAGCTGGGACTACAGGCGCTCTCCACAACGCCCGGCTATTTTTGTTGTTGTTGAAATTATCATTGTTGTTTTAGCTGGCCTGGGCTGGGCTCAAATCCTCCAGCCCCCGTGTATGTGGCCGGCATCCTAGCCACTGAGCTATGGGTGCCAAGCCAGTACTAAAATTCTACTGCGTGTTCTCACTTTTTTCACTTCATTGACCAATGATACTTGATCATTCTGGTGTCATACTGATCTGAAATCTAAGAGAATTTTCTTTTTCTTTTTTGAGACCAAGTCTCACTTTGTTGCCCTAGGTACAGTGCTGTGGCATCACCGCTCACAGCAACCTGAACCTCTTGGGAAACTCAAGCGATTCTCTTGCCTCAGCCTCCCATGTAGCTGGGACTACAGGCACCGGCCACAACGCCAAGCTATTTTTAGAGACAGGGTCTCGCTGTGGTTCAGGCTGGTCTCGAACTCCTGAGCTCAGGCAATCCACCCGCCTCAACCTCCCAGAGTGAAAGGATTATAGGCGTGATCTACCGTGTCCAGCACATAAGAGAATTTTTTAAATAATCCCTTTATTTGTTTTTTTTTTTTTTTTTTTTTTGAGACAGAGCCTCAAGCTGTCACCCTGGGTAGAGTGCTGTGGCATCACAGCTCACAGCAACCTCAAACTCCTAGGCTTAAGCGATTCTCCTGCCTCCGCCTCCCAAGTAGCTGGGACCACAGGTGCCTGCCACAACGCCCAGCTATTTTTTTGGTTGCAGTCTTCATTGTTGTTTGGCGGGCCTGGGATTCAAACCCGTCAGTTCAGGTGTATGTGGCTGGCCCCTTAGCCACTTGAGCCACAGGCACCGGGCCTAAAATCTTTTTTTTAAAAGGAAAATTATAGTGGGTTTTTTTAGATTATAAAAAATATTGTGTTCATTAGAAAAAACTTAGATAATACAGGAACATAAAAACTATTATAGTCTAGAGCAGCGGTTCTCAACACATGGGTCACGACCCCTTTGGGGGTTGAACAACCCTTTTACAGGGGTTGCCTAAATACATCCTGCATATCAGATATTTACATTGTGATTCGTAACAATAGCAAAATTACAGTTATGAATTAGCAATGAAAATAATTTTTTGGTTGGGGGTCACCACAACATGAGGAACTGTATTAAAGGGTCGTGGCATTAGGAAGGTTGAGAACCACTTTTCTAGAGGAAAATAAAAAGCACCTGAAATTTCATTATTCGGGGTTAACCACCAGTAATGTCTTATTTCTGTATACTTACTATTCATAGATATACAAGTAAATAAATACTTTCTGTAAACAGAATAATATACCTGCTGTCTTATACCTTGCTTTATCACTTACCACATTATTCCTAGCCTGACATGAATATATATTTTAATTTTAATTGCTGTGTTGTACTCTGTTGAATGCATGTACCATGATCAATTTTATTTCTTTTCTTTTTTTTTTTTTTTTGGTTTTATAACTTTATTTGATGTGTCTGATAATCACCAGTTCTCATTCACTTTGACAGTCTGTATACTTTTGAAAGTGGTAACAGGTACATAGCTAACCAAAGTACAGAGCTTGTTTAGTGAATCTTCGTCTTCATTACATTTTCTGGACAACTGCATGGACATGGTATGAGACATTCCTTTATGCCTTTAGCTCAGACAGCTTTGTTTAGCCTGGTATCAATGCACACATCTGGAGTAGTCCCCATCTCTTTTCATGGCAAATTTTCGATCTCTTTGAGTGCTTGAGGGGGATGCTTCCTGGAGGCAATTTTCTTACCTCAGCCTCTAAAGTAGCTGGGACACCCAGCTATTTTTGTTGTTGTTGTTGTTGTTGTTGTTGTCATTTTTGTTTAGCAGGCCCTGGCCGGGTTTGAACCCACCAGCCCTGGTGCATGTGGCTGGCGCCCTAACCACTGAGCTACCAGTGCCAAGCCAATAATGCATTTTTAGGTAGCCAGATCCACCATTTGTTTGCTTTATTTCCCTACCCCGAGTATCAAAATATTTGTATGTAATTTTTTTTATTAGTTACATTTTTACATGTAAAAATTTTAATCCTTCTGGAATTTATTTTGTTATAAGGTAAGATGGAGTTTTATTTCTAGATGGTTAGGTAGGTACCCCATCCCTTTCTTTTACTGATTTGAAATGCTTTTTCTTTTTCTTTTTCTTTTTTTTTTTTTCCTTTGGAGACAGAGTCTCAGTTGCTGGGGGTAGAGGGTGGTGGAGCCACTGCAACCTCGAATTCTTAGGCTTAAGTGATCCTCTTACTTCAGCTTCCTGAATAGCTGGGACTATAGGCATCCAAAATGCCAGGCTAATTTTTCTTTCCTTTTCTTTTCTTTTCTTTTTTTTTTTTTTGAGACAAAGCCTCAAGCTGTCGCCCTGGGTAGAGTGCGGTGGGCATCACAGCTCACGGCAACCTCCAACTCCTGGGCTTAAGGGATTCTCTTGCCTCAGTCTCCCAAGTAGCTGGGACTACAGGCACCCACCACAATGCCCAGCTGTTTTTTGGTGGTAGTTGTCATTGTTGTTTGGCAGGCCCGGGCTGAATTCAAACCCGCCAGCTCTGGTGTATGTGGCTGGTGCCTTAGCTGCCTGAGCTACAGGCGCCGGGCTGGGCTAGTTTTTCTTCTTTCTTTCTTTCTTTTTTTTTTTTTTATTAATTAATTTATTTATTTATTTATTTATTTATTGTGGTTTTGGCCAGGGCTGGGTTTGAACCCGCCACTTCCGGCATATGGGGCTGGTGCTCTACTCCTTTGAGCCACAGGCACCGCCCCTGGGCTAGTTTTTCTAATTTTAGTAGAGAAAGGCTCTCACTCTTATTCAGGCTTATCTCCAACTCCTTAGGTGGATCCACCCAACTCAGCCTCCCAGAGTGCTTAAAATATAGGAGCGATCCACTGGGCCTACCCTGAAATGCTGCTTATATACTAAATGTCCAGATACACTTGAACTATTCTGGAGTATCAAAACTATTTTATAACTTTAATTCATCTTGGGTAAATTTTTAATACTCTTCTTGGCTATTATCACATATTTAAGATTTTAATGTTTTCAGATGTCTTGAAACAAATGATAATTCTTGAATGTACTTTAAAAAAGTCTTATAATAACAGTTGCCATTTTATTTGAGCCTATTACTCAAAAGGAACATTTAACTTTTTTTATGTGATATGGCATACAGATGGGTATTTTTATGGTGTCATGATTAAAAGACTAAAACTTTTCACTCCCAAAACTCAAAGGCATGGCATTTTTTCAATAGAAAAGTGTATTTTTACATGTATCTGTTGTAAAACTTGAATTACTGTTTCAGAAGTAGTTTTTATTATTTTATGTGGGAAAGCCTATCATCATGTTTTTATGTTGGCAAACTCTACGTATGTAAAGCGGACTGTGTTTTAAAATTTTTTTATTACAGTCAGTATTTTAGCTATTTAGTTATGCCCATTTCAGTTCTTTGTTAGTGGATAGAGCCATTGGGTCTTTTGTTGTAAAAGTAGATGCTTGTTAGTCAAAGCTTAGAAAGTATTTAATTCACACATCACAAACAAATCAGTTTTCTAGGTTTTGTGGTTTTCCAAATTTCTTTTAAAAATTAACGTAACTGGAGCCTGTGGCTCAGTGGGTAGGGCACCAGCCCCATATACCTAGGGTGGCGAGTTCGAATCCAGCCCCTGCCAAACTGCAACCAAAAAATAGACGGGCATTGTGACGGGCACCTGTATTTCCAGCTATTCAGGAAGCTGAGGCAAGAGAATCACCTAAGCCCAGAGTTGGAGGTTGCTGTGAGCTGTGACACTACGGCACTCTACTGAGGGCCATAAACTAATAACACTCTGTCTCTAAGAAAAAGAAAGAAAGAAACAAAAATTAATGTAACCAATTATTGTTTGTTTCAATGAAACTAAATATACAATAAGGTTTAACTCATATGTAAAAACCTTTAAATAACCATAAAAACAGTGATTAGTTATAAAATGGACATTATGTTACTCAGTTATAGAGGAAATTGGGGTTTTAAGAAGTTCATGTCAAGTAGTAGAAAAGAAGAAAACTAGTATTTTGAGTACCAGATGAACAGAGCATTTCATTTGGTATTTTCCTGGGTGTCTTATTTTGAACAAGTGAGATAATCACCTTTTCCAGCTGGTAAGATATCTGTGGTTGATTGTAATTAATGAACTTGAGCATTTTGCTTTGTTTTTTAGATTCCTGAACTTGAGCATTTTGCTTTGTTTTTTAGATTCCTGAATTTGACAACTTGTACCTAGATATGAATGGAATCATACATCAGTGCTCTCATCCTAATGATGATGATGTTCACTTCAGAATTTCAGATGATAAAATCTTTACTGATATTTTTCACTACTTGGAGGTGTTGTTTCGCATTATTAAACCTAGGAAAGTGTTTTTTATGGCTGTTGATGGTGTGGCTCCTCGAGCAAAAATGAACCAGCAGCGCGGGAGGCGTTTTAGGTAAAACATTTATGTTTTGTTGTAACATATAATTTAGATTAACAAAATACTGTATATTCTGTTCATGTTTATTTTCCCCCAGAAATAGAAATCATGACATATATGCAATCATGTCATATTTGACCAGTCAAATAATGAGTTAGTAATTCAAGTGAAGTATCGTTTCTTAGAGCGTATGTTGTGTATAAAATCACTTTTTTATTAATAATTTGGAAATGGTGGTACTGTAATAGAGAAAAGCTCCTATAGTGGTCTGCCTTAGGCTGGTAACTACAGAGTGAGTGAGAGATCATTCTAATGTGTACGTTATTGAGCTTTAATTTAATTAAACAAATGTTTATTGAATGCCCAGACTCTGGGTTAGTTCTGATTTTGACTGAGCATGACTCCAGATCAGAAGGGCAAGTAAGATAAGAAGGTGATTGATGGACTATGGGTACAGAGCTGATTTTGAGAACTCAAGATATTACAGTATCAGCCCATTATGTGAGGTAATAGAAGTAAAAGGATTAAAAGAGGTTGTACTTACAGGATTTTACAGTGAAAATCATGGACATGTGGAATATTTCTTTTTTTTAATTTCAGATTAATACGAGGTTACAAATAATTAGGTTACGGTGTTTGTGATTGTTAGGAAGGTCCCTGTTGAGTTGTGCCCCTCCCCCAGGAAGTGTGACATATACACCGACAT
Source organism: Loris lydekkerianus (assembly GCA_963574355.1). NCBI lineage: Eukaryota > Metazoa > Chordata > Mammalia > Primates > Lorisidae > Loris > Loris lydekkerianus. The sequence continues at coordinate 7,932 of CAUYPK010022525.1, forward strand.
TGTGCCCATTAGGCGAGAGCACACCATTCGCCCTCTCCTCTTTCCTCCCTTTCCTTCCCCTTCCCCCTAACTTGAATCAAACTGATGTGGGCATGTATTATGTCATCTATGGCTTCATATTAATATTAAATACATTGGATACTTGCTTTTTCATTATTGTGATACTTCACTAAAGAAAATGTTCTCCATCTCTATCCAGGTTAATATAAAAGATGTAAAGTCTCCATCTTTTTTAAGGCTGAAGAATATTACATGGTATACATATACTGCAGTTTATTAATCCATGTACTGGTTGCTGGGTACTTGGGTTGATTCCACATTTTGATGATTATAAATTGAGCAGCAATAAACAATCTAGTACAAATGTCTTTATGATAAAAATGATTTTGCCAGGCATGGTGACTCACACCTATAATTCCAGCACTTGGGAAGCCGAGGTGGGTGGATTGCTTGAGCTCAGGAATTCAAGACCAGCCTGACCAAGAGCAAGACCCCATATCTAAAAAATAGCTGGGCACCTGTAGTCCCAGCTACTTGGGAGGCTGAGGCAAGAGAATCACTTAATCCCAAGAGTCTGAGGTTGCTGTGAGCTGTGACAACACAGCATTCTGCCTAGGGGGACAAAGTGAGACTCTGTCTCCAAAAAAAAGCCCACGCGTGTAATCCTAGCACTTTGGGAGGCTGAGGTGGGTGGATTGCCTGAGTTCATAGGTTCAATACCAATCTGAGCCAGAGGGAGACCTCGTCTCTAAAAAAATAGGCAGGCGTTGTGGCAGGTGCATGTAGTCCCAGCTACTTGGGAGGCGGAGGCAAGAGAATTGCTTGAGCCCAAGAGTTGGAGGTTGCTGTGAGCTATGATGCTATGGTACTCTACTGAGGGCATCCAAGTGAGACTTTGTCTAAAAAAAAATATATATATATACATATATATATATATATATATATATATATATAGATTTTTTCTCAGTATATACCTAGTAAAGGGAATTCAGGATCAAATGGAAGTTCTATTTTTTTTTTTTTTTTTTTTTTGAGACAGAGTCTCCCTTTATCACCTATGGTAGGGTGCCATGGCACCATAGCTCAGAGCAACTTCACACTCTTGGGCTCAAGCTATTCTCTTGCCTCAGCCTCCCAAGGAGCTGGGACTTACAGGCACCCGCCACAACACCCAGCTATTTTTAGAGACAGTGTCTCCCTCTTGCTCAGGCTGGTCTCAAACTCATGAGCTCAGGCAATCCACCTGCCTCAGCCTCCCAGACTGCTAGGATTACAGGCATGAGCCACCATGCCTTACCTCAAGGAATAATTCTTTCTTTATCTTTATTGATCCACAATTTCTTGAACTTACCTCTTTCCTCAACCTTGATCTTAATGTAACCAGGTACTCTCCTTGCACCTTCATAGTCTTTTTATCTTTTTCTCTTTCTCTGCCTTTTTTCTTTCTTTCTTTCTTTTTTTTTTTTTTTTGAGACAGAGTCTCACTATGTCACCCTCAGGAGAGTGCCATGGTGTCACAACTCACAGCAACCTCAAACTCTTGGGCTTAAGCAATTCTCTTGCCTCATCCTCCCAAGTAGCTGGGACTACAGGCGCCTGCCACAACTCCCAATTGTTTTTTTTTGTTGCAGTTGTTTAGCTGGCCCGGGCTGGGTTCAAATCCGCCAACCTCGGTGTATGTGGCTGAAGCTGTAACCACTGTGCTACAGGCGTCAAGCCTCTGCCTTTTTTCTTAATGTTTCTTAAGGTTCTGTCCTAGTCTCTGAGTGATTTCATCCAATGGCTTTGATTATGATGTTTGTGCAGTGACTTCCAAATTTATCTTTTTGGTAAATCAATCTCTCATCAGCTCCTATGTATCCAAATACGTACTGAATGTCTCCTTTTGGACACCCCAAATATACTTCAGGCTTAACATGTTCAGAATTGACATTATTGTCCCTCAAAACAACCTTCTTTCTGTGTTTTCTATTTCAGTGAATACCAACACTGTGCACCTCTTTAGACTTCTCCCTCTTCTTCATTCTCCACATCTAAGTCCTATTTCTTCAGTCTCTTAAATTTCTGATATCTGTTTTTCACCTTTAATGCTACTACTTCAGCTTAGGCTGCCACTATGTTAGTTCTGTAACCTTTTTTTTTGAAACAGAGTATCATGATGTTGCCCTCGATAGAGGTGCTGTGGTGTCACAGCTCACAGCAACCTCAAACTCTTGGGCTTAGGTGATTCTCTTGCCTCAGCCTCCCAAGTAGCTGGGACTACAGGTGCCCGCCACAACACCCAGGTATTTTATTGTTGTTGTCATTGTTGTTTGGCAGGCCGGGGCTGGATTCAAACCCGCCAGCTCAGGTGTATGTGTCTGGCGCCCCAGCGGCTGAGCTACAGGTGCCAAGCCATAATTCCATAATCTTATCTTGGCTCTGCCCCAAGCATTTTATTACATCCAGATTAAACATTATGGCTATTTAATTATTTTATCTCCCCACTAGACTGTAAACTTTCAGGATGGGAATCAGTTCTCTTTTGTTATATCCTAAGACCTTGTCATATAGTAACATCGAAGAATCATTTGTTCAGTGAAAGAAGGAAAGGGAAAAAAAGAGGAAAGAATGTGTTTCAGATTACAAATGAGCTGGTATCTTCAGAGTTTTTGTTTATTATAGAGGTTGGTAAGAGAGAGATGCTAATACAAAGAAGAGTTTGCTCATCACAAAAAGTAGAATTCTGTAGGGCACAGTGCTCAAAGTAGAGCTTTTTAATTTGTATGCCACTTGATATATTGACATATTGAAATATTGGTATGCTGTAAAGAAGTCAGATAAGAATTGGGACACCTGTATTCAAATTCAAGTTAGTCTATCTCTAAAACTCATATTCTTCCTAGAAAATTCTGTTGCTTCAAAACAGATGATTTTGTCAACAAATATCATTAATGTTATTAGTTTTTCATTTTAAATGATTTTAGGAGGAAGCACAAAGATAAACATAATTTTATAATTATATTTTTATAATATTCTTAAAGATCATTTTACAATAATGATATTACTGTATCATGATAGAATTATTATTTAAGATCATTAAGTGACATTATTATTAAATGTGGTAAATATAATGAACATATACCACAGCTATAGTTTTGATTTTGTTACTAGAATGAATTTCCCATGTATTGGTCATAAGAATAACTTTGTGTTTGTAACATTCTGTATGTTTTTTACTGTTATAATGTCTTACTTCTATAGTCCTTTTCTGAAAAACTCAGTTTTTTAAATAAAACTAACAATTCTGAGGCTCATCTTTATCAAGCATGATTATTTCAAAACTTGTATACATTTTAAACCTTAAAATTGATGAATTAGTATTTTACTTATAAAAGCATCTAAAGAGCCGTTTATGTAAAGATCTTTGCTTTTTTCCAGAAAGCTTAATATATTTTTCTCCTAACCTTCTAAGGTCAGCAAAGGAGGCAGAAGACAAAATTAAAAAGGCAATAGAGAAGGGAGAAATTCTTCCTACAGAGGCCAGATTTGATTCCAACTGTATTACACCAGGTAATACACCAGAAAAATTCTGAGAATTGAAACATAAATTTAAAACTTATTTTTTCAAATCTATTTATATATTTATGCTGTATTTATTTTGGTCTTAGCATTGCTATTTACTGTATTCTCCCACTTGTATCTGCTTATGAGATAGTTTGGTCACCCTGGTTAAAAGTGCTCCTATGAAGACCAACATAGGATTTTCAGATATTGATGAGAGCAGATATAGACAAGAGTTTCCCAGGTACACAGAATTTTAAACCTAGAAGGAACTTAAAAGATCTTTTAGTCCTATTCCTGCTATTTATTGATATGAAAACAGACTCGGTAAGTTGTGGCTTACCAATTTCATGTAGTTAACCTGTATTCAGGTTATGAAACTCGTTCTTCTACTTTAGAGAGCTTACTTTACTTCTCAAAGATAGTGAAGATTTCTGTGACTTTAACAGACTGCATCTGGGATTGCTATTAAAAAAAAAGATTTCTGTAAATTTAAGGAAAATTAATTTATCAGTGTTATGTTTAATTTTATATGCAGCAACATACTCTAAACTTGTAGTGGCTTTGGTCTACCAGTTCTGTAATCCTTTACTTTGAATAAAAATTTTTAAATCTAATGTTCTCACAAGTTCTAACAGTAGTATACTAATTTTCCCTTTCTTTAAATGCATTAGTTAGAAGTTACTCAAATTAATAATCAGTTTTATCCTGATTATGGTTTTAGATTATGATGCTTTTGACTATTGACTACCTGGGCTTTTCCTAAAATATAATTATTAAAGACTCATTCTCTAGATCAATAATAATTTTTTATATTAATAGTAATAATAAATGTTATTGATAATCTGGTTGAAGCTCCATGCCTTAAGAAAAAAAAAACAACACTGTAGAATCCAGCAGAAGAAATAGAAGATTGAGGTCCATTAGAGAGTTCAGGTTCTGCCCTGATGTGAAAGTACTTGATGCACAGTCCAGACACAGTAGTAAAACTCTTTGACTTTCCCTATGTGATACTGATTTCCCTTAGGGTAGCTAATGACAATAGAAACAATTGTGATATTTGCTAGGGAAAGGTACAACATATTTGCTTTTCAGGATAAACAAGAGAGCTTTTGACTTTTGGAGATCCTATCTCTAGCTATTCTCTGTACACTTGGCTTTGATTATATGTTGACACTGGGAAGTCACTATTTTTATGTCTTTCTCAGATTAACCTTTTTAAAATTTTTTGTTTATAGGAACTGAATTCATGGCCAGGTTACATGAACATCTGAAGTATTTTGTAAATATGAAAATTTCCACAGACAAGTCATGGCAAGGAGTTACCATCTATTTCTCAGGCCATGAGGTTATTACCTTTTTTATTTCAAGAATTTTTCAAAAATAAATGTAATACTCTGAAACACAGCATAAAACTACATTTTTTAAAACTTTATGTTTAGACTCCTGGAGAAGGAGAGCATAAAATCATGGAATTTATCAGATCTGAAAAAGCAAAACCAGATCATGATCCAAATACCAGACACTGTCTTTATGGTTTAGATGCTGACTTGGTAAGTATAATATTTAGTGTTATTATAGTCTTATCCCAGTGTAGGTAAATAAATAAGACATTCATTTTTTATAAGAAGATTACTGACTGTGGCAACAAATATTAAAGACATAATGATTGCTGCTTTTATCATCACCGAAGTTCTAAAATAATTGGAAAATGATCTTTTTTGCCACAGTTTAATGATCAACATGTTTCTATAGTTAGACTGTAGACCTAACAAACCCTGGTACTATGAATACTCTGCTGGGATCAGGGAAGAGGGTCCTTCTTACTCTTAGGTTTTATAAATGACTTTTAATTATCTCCTGCTCTGATCACTCCATCCCACAAATTCTTTACTAGAATTTTTTTATTTAAACTTTTTATTATGAAAATTTTCAAGCATAAATAAAAATAGGCAAGACAGTATAGTAAAAATCCTTATGCCCTTTATCTATCTACCTTAAATAATGTTTAAGTATAATCCCTAACCATCCGGCTCTTTTCTCCCCGCCCTTTCAGGGTTATTGAAGCAAATCCCAGACATTATATTATTTAATCTGTGTATGTTTCATAATATTTTTCTAAAGGACAAAGGTTCTTTTTTAAATACATCACCACAATAGCATTGTCCCACATAAAACAGAAATTAACAATCATTGCTTACTACAGAAATAGCCACTTAGTATCCTTGTTTCCTTAATTGTGTTACAAATGTTTCATTTTGTTTTGTTGTGTGAACCCATATTAAAATATATAAAATAAACAATATACAGGTACAATGCATTTGGTTGATAAGTCTCAATAGAGTTTTGGTAAGTCTCTATAGAGTTTTGACTTTGGGTGTTAAAACACCATATGAGAAAATTAATGAAAATAACCTCTTCCATTTGTTTCTGAGTTTTATGTACTAGGGCTATTCTGGTCTCCAGGAGTCTTGCATTCTTTTATCGTGGAAAAATTACTGATTTTAACTTATTTCTCCATGGCAAGTAGAAATGTATGAAAACCAAGAGAATGTTTGGGCATTTGGGGGGTAAAAAAGGGTAGGGGCAGGGGGACAGTTAGGAAAGGTTATGTGAACCTAAGATGAACTTTTTTTTTTTTTTTTTGAGACAGAGTCTCATTATGTCACCCTTGGTAGAGTGCTGTGGTATCATAGTTCACAGCAACTTCAAACTCTTTGGCTTAAGTAATTCTCTTATTTCAGCCTCCTGAGTAGCTAGGACTGCAACCGCCCACCCCAGCATCCAGCTATTTTCTCACTTTGGCTCTGTCTAGTCTTGAACTCGTGAGCTCAAGCAGTCCACCTGCTACGGCCTCCCAGAGTGCTAGGATTACAGGCATGAGCCACTGCGCCCAGCCAACATTGTTTTTTTTTTCCTACTAAAAACACATGATTTTATTTTGACCCTTGGGATTTTGTTTTTTAAGAATTATGAGCTTTTTTGTGAAAGCAAATCATGTACTCTTCTGAAATGAGGAGATTAGGGACATTTACTAACCTCTTCTTCAGGGTTTCAGTTTACAGAGAGAAGACTTAGACAGTTACACTCACTTTATCCTATTCGTCACCTACAAATAGATCATTTTTTGTTATTCATGTATTTAATGTGCTGATTGTTATTTTCTGCATAGAAATGTTTTTTATAATTGCTTTGTGAAACTGTTATGATAAAAAATGGAAATATAGAAACATTTCTTAATCATTTCAACAGATTATGCTTGGATTAACAAGTCACGAGGCACATTTTTCTCTCCTAAGAGAAGAAGTTCGATTTGGTGGCAAAAAAGCACAAAGGTAAATCATACAGCATTTATGTTGGAAAAAAGAACAGAAATAAAGGCTGGGCAATAGTTCCTTAACAAATTCATGGTCTGTAAATATTTCATGGATTGCCCTTTCACTCTGTTGTAGTGTCCTTAGATGCACAAAAATTTTTAATTTTGATGTAGTCTAATTCATCTATTTTTTTCTTTTGTTGCCTGTGTTTTAAGTGTAATAGCTGAGAAATTTTAGGCAAATCCAGTGTCATAAAGCATTTTTCCTACATTGTATTCTTAGAATTTTTGATCCATTTTGAGTTAATTTTAGTGCATATTATGAATTAAGGGTTCAAATTCATTGTTTTGTGTGAGGATATCCAATCTTCTCAGTGCCATTTATTGAAAAGACTGTCTTTTCCCCATTGAATTTTTGGTCTTATGGTTGAAAATCATTTTACCACATATAGCAGGTTTTACTTCTGGACTGTCTATCCTATTCCATTGGTCTGCTTATCTGTCTTTGTGCCAGTACTGCAATGTTTTGATTACTGTGGCTTTGTAGTAAGTTTTGAAATCACGAATAGTGAGACCTCTAACTTTATTCTTCTTTTACATTGTTTTGACTATTTAGGTCTCTTAATTCCATATGATTTTTCGGATGAGTGTAGCAGCCCATATAGCTTATGGCTAGGATGAGTGAGAGTTATAAGAAATACCTGTATAGCTTAATAATGGAGCACCTTGGTGGAAAGGGCATGGAGAGGGATTTAGCTCTCCTAACAAGCATAAGAGCTCACGCGATTTGGAGGGTTTTTTTTTTTTTTTTTTTTTTTTTTGAGACAGAGTCTCAGTATGTCTCCGTGGGTAGAGTGCACAGCAACCTCCAACTCTTGGGCTTAAGTGATTCTCTTGCCTCAGCCTCCCAAGTACCGGGACTACAGCACCCAGCTATTATTTTGTTATACTTGTCGTTGTTTAGCACACCCTGGCCAGGTTCGAACCTACCAGCCCCAGTGTATGTGGCCAGCGCCTAAACACTGAGCTACAGGTGCCAAGCCTACTCCGAAGTATTTTATTCTTCATTCTGTTGTAAATGGAATTATTTTCTTAATTTCTTTTTGAGATTTTTTTTTTTTTTTTTTTTTTTTTTTTTTTATATATAGACACATTTTAACTTATTTCCCAGATTATAGTTCCTTTGTTAAACACATCTCACACAAACCACCAACTCTTAGTATTAGGTGTTTCTCTTGCCACCCCC
>CAUYPK010022527.1:0-32552 GCA_963574355.1 Loris lydekkerianus
AGTTTTCCCTGCACTTTCTTCAAGTATTTTTATAGTTTCATGTCTTAAGTTTAAATCTTTTATCCAGTGAGAGTCTATCTTAGTTAATGGTGAAAGGTGTGGGTCCAGTTTCAATCTTCTACAGGTTGCCAGCCAGTTCACGCAGCACTATTTGTTAAATAGGGAATCTTTTCCTTACTGAATGTTTTTAATTGGCTTGTCAAAGATCAAATAACGGTAAGTAGCCAAGCTTATTTTTCTTCTTTTCCTTTCCTTTTCCTTTCCTTTCCTTTTCCCTTCTTTCTTTCTTAAGTCAATTTATTTTCCAGAAGGACTTTCCCTCCCCCCTCCCTCCCTTCTCTCTCTCTCTCTCTTTCTCTCTCTCTCCCTCCTTCCTTCCTCCTTCTTTCCTTCTTTCCTTCTTTCTCTTTCTCTCCTTCCTTCCTTCCTTCCTTCCTTCCTTCCTTCCTTCCTTCCTTTCTTCCTTCCTTCTTTCCTTCCTTTTGTAGAGATGGGGATTTCCCTCTTACTAGGCTACTCTCAAACTCCTAACCTCTAGCAATATTTCTGCCTCAGTCTCCCAAAATACTAGAATTACAGGTGTGAGTCACTTCACCCAGAGAGTTATAGAAGTTGGAACTAATCTGTGAACACTTATGTGTACATATGGCAATAATATTCATGGGAAATCAAGCAGGTGGTGGGGGGAGGAGGAGATGGGCAAATTCACACCTAATTAGTACAATGCATACTACCTTAGTGATGGGCACACTTGCAACTTTGACTCAAACTGTACAAAAGTAATTTATTTAACCAAAAAATTTGTACATTCATAATATTGTGAGATAAAAATAAATAAGTATATTCTAAATTTTTTATTTTTTTTTATCTTTTCATCTAATATTTCTTTAATAATAGTTCTAGTTCCATAGGTTTTTATATGTTATGTCAATTGGTACCCAAGTTTGATGACAGAAAAGGCAACAATTTCTAAATTGGTTGTATACATTTCTTTGCAATTTTTAAATGTAAGGCCATTTATTAAAATAGATAAACCTAAGATGAAAATGAAGGCAAAAGAAAAATTCAACTTTTCACAATCTCCGTCTCCAAAATGAGCACTACCTTCAAAATAATTTAGAAAAGAGCATTGCCAAAGATCTGTTGCAGATCTTCATTCTATTACTCAAGATTCTATAAATTCATAGTTCTAAATAAATCTTTTAAAAGTATGAAATTAAAAAATTATTTTTGGTGTATATGTCAATTCTGTCTTATCACATAAGTATGTTTATTCACCACTACCTTTTGAAAATGGGCCATTTAAAATGACATAGCAATTTTCACACTAAGTTTCATTCGCATTTACTTAGGGTTGAGTACACATGAAATTTGCTTTTAATGCATAAAAATCACAGTGGAAAGCAGCAAAAGATGGGGCAGGGTAAGTAGAATTTGATAATTCACATTGTGATTCTGCACAGTGATGAAAGATAATTCACATTTCTAAAACCTCAAGACTTCCCTTTTTAAAGAACCAAAATAAACTCAAAATACCTTGCAGACACCTCTTCTAAACAAATTGATGATTCTTTAACACATAAAACTGAACTAGTTAGGCAGCAAAAGATTTTGATGGAAATGAAAAGTAATTAACTATATTTCAATCTTTTTCTTATTCCTAAAGTGCAAGATACAGATTCTCAATCTTTCAGTAGTGCTTCTCCTGTAATCATTTTGTTTGGCAAAGGCAGTTTCTGAATTAATTCTATGCTGGGATACGTATGTACAAAGAACGCACCTACATGAACTGGGACATGGGGTGAGTCAGGCTGACAGGGCAAGTTGCAGATCCAGGCAGCCAAGACCTTGAATAACAAAAGTTCCATTTTCAAAGTCTCTGATTAAATCGTCACTTAGGTCAACTATGGATGTATGTCCTACATCTGGTTGTTCATAAAAGCTATTTGCGTGCTTAATTCTAGTGTGAAGTGTTTTACCACGGGAGCGAAAGCTCAAGCTTCAAAGACAACGGTCATCTGAACTGTCCGGAACGGGAAATAAACCATTTGGTACATTTGTTAGTGTCCCTTTGGCCTCCCAGCATGTGATTGGTCCCCAGTACCATCCTTGTTTTGCAAGTTTTTTCAGCTCCTCTGTAAGGCTTGTCTCAACCAAGGCATGAGACCGCTACTTTGCACTGAGTTATAAACTCTTGCAGCCCCAGGAGCAGAGGTAGGATCAAACTTCAAAAGACAGCTCATATTTTCAGCCATGTGGACATCTGTGACAGTGAGTTCACCAAAGTACCTTTGGATGTGATTATTCTGCACTGGAGGTAGCAATGGTGCGAGTGGAGGAACATCATGGTGACTCGCTTGGGGGCTCTTAACACAGCGCCCATGGTTCTGGTAAACAAGCCGTTCACCGGCTGATGCACAAAGATTTCTCGGGCCACGACTAGGTCCTGCTCTCCGGACGCTCACCTTCAGAGAAAGAGCCTCCTCCCTCTGAGGAGGAACCGCAGAGACTTCATGGGGGGAGAACCTTCCAGACAGTAGCTACGCGATTCTTCCAGGACCCCTCCCTGGTCTAAGGGCCCGGTGTACTGAGCGGAGTCGCGCCGTCACTGCAGGTGCAGGCGCGAGTCTCCCTTCTGAGAGGCTGAGTTCTTGAGGGAATCGGCTTGCTCCCGGCACGCGGTCTCAGGCTGAAGGTCTTGAAAATCTTTCCCAACACCACACCATTCCGCGCGGGATTCGGGCTCGAGGAGTGGACCAAGGCCTTGACCCTCCCTCTGGCGCACTCTCCTGGGAGTCTGCGGATGGAAGAGGCCGGGGGTGGGACTGCGGTGCTGTTTGCGGAGCGGAGTGGACCTGGCCTGTCTCTGAGCCCGCAAGTCTCCTACCGCGGGGCTGAGTAGAAGTAGGCGTCCGGGTCTGCAGCGCTCGGGAGGGCGAGCCAGCCTTGCCTGGCAGATCCTGTTTCCCTGAAAGCCGCCTTTTGAACGTACCCCGCTGGTTTTTGCTTTTCGATCTGGATTTGCCCCCTTTCTCATCTTTGCTGTTGAGATCACAGCTGGCCTTATCTTTACCATACTAGCTACCAAAGAAGAAATCATCTTTCCCAAAGTCACTGGCTAGTGATGCTTGTTGTAGTACCATAAAAGCAGCCTGCTCTTTACTTTTATTCAAGTTGAAAGAATTCTGCAAGGTTTTTAAGACGAATTTTCTTCATTATGACTAGTTACCTAATGCAAGAAAATTAACCTCTCTCTGGAATGTTTTCCCCAAACATCTGCAGAGGCTGCAACGCTGTTCCTATGTATTTTTCCAGCTTTATTTTGTTAGAATCAGGTGAGTCAGCCCAAGCAGACAGGGTCAGGTTTACGACCCACCCCCAAGGATCAGGCTCATGTCCCTCCCAGGAAATAGGAATGCCACCAATTGCTGCTCACCCTGACCCTTTAAATCTCCATCCGCCATAACCCACGTGTGAATTCCTTTCTTGATTTCACCCCACCTGCATCCAGGTGGAAATAACGACCACGTTATTTATACAGAATGGGGAATCTGTTTTCTTTTATTTCCCACCTTGGAATAATCTTTCATCCTTGGGTCCACAGCCTATCACGGTTAACCTTTGCAGCCATTTTCTCGCGAAGGCCTCCTCTACTTCCTCACCCGGCATCCCTCCTCCTCCTTCTCCCCCCTCTAGGGGGCGCAACCCCAGGTGACTCTCCCAAGCTGGAGTGGGTTTAGAGGAGGCAAGCGGGTCACAGCCCACCCACACCTCCAGCTTGTGGCATAGGTGGAGCATCTGGCCGTGAAGCTAATATATTTTTCTAAAAAGAAATTTTTATAAATTACCAGTATAAGACCTGTGGCTTGTAAGTTATGTGTTGCAAATATTTTCTCCCAGTCTGCGGGTTGTGTTTTCATTCCCTCATACGCCTTTGCTAGAAAAACGTTCTAATTTACTCCATAATACTGTATTTTGTGCTTTTTAAAAAGAAATTTACCCACAGGCCAATGCTTAACAAATTCTATGTTATATTCTATCAGGTGTATTGCTTAACTTTTAAAAATATATGCATACATAATCTAAATGAAATTTATTTTTACATATTAAATGTGATTGCCGTCAATTTTCCTTATATATGGTTACCCAATTTACCTCACACTCTGTGTTGTCATTTTTTTTATAAACTGTCTCATCTATGCGAGTGGATTGGGTATTTTATTCATTCTATCCATCTCTATTTTTTAATAGGAAAATGTAGTCCAGTGTAATTTAATGTAATTTTTGGATGGTAGGATTTAAGTCAGTCATTTTATTATTTATTTTCTTTTTGCCTGTATAATTTCCCACTGGTTCTTTGTAATTTGCATTTTAAAAATTAATTGAAATGTGTCAATTGGTTTTTAAATGGCAATTTTTTAGAGAAATTTCATGTTCACAGCAAAATTAAAAGCTGTGAGCTCTTAATTCACAGCCAAATGCTCATTCTAAGCAGGAATGTTTTCAATAATTCCCATTTGGGATGATGTTGGCAGTGGGTTTGTCATATATGATTTTTATAATTTTAGGTATGTTCCATATGTCTATTTTGTTAAAGAATTCTTATCACAGAAGAGTGGTAAATTTGGTCACTGGCCCTACACATCTATAGCATCACCTATTATTAACATCTCCCACCAGAGTGGTAGAGTTGTTACAATTAATAAATGTACATTGACACATTACTACCTAAAATCCAATTTATGTCAGGATTCATTCTTGGTGCTGTAAATTTTATAGTTTTGGAAAAATGCACAATATGTATCAATCATCACATCATCATAAAGAATATCTTCCCTGTCTTAAAAAATTTTCTGTGCTCTGCCTTACCGTCCATCCCTCCCCCACTCATATTTTTACTGTAATCATAGCTTTCCTTTTTCCACTATGTTGACAAATTGGTCCATTTTATTTAGGTTACAAAGGCGTATCCATAGTGTTCTTTATTGCCTATTTAACATCCATAGGCTTTGTAGTAATGTCACCTCCATCATTTCTGACATTAGTAAATTGTGTCCTCACTTTCTCTTAGATAGCTTGACTGGACACTTATCAATTATATTGATATTTTCAAAGAATAGCTGTGTCATTAATTTTTTCTCTATTGGTTCCTTATTTTGCATTTAATTGTTTTTTCACCAATTTTTATTATTTCTACTATTTCTTCTTACTTTGGATTTAATTTGCTCTTTCTTCTTTTTTTTTCTTGTTTTAGTTGGCTAAAGATAAAGCTTAGACTATTGATTTCAGATCTTTCTTTTTTTCAAATTTATACATTCAGTTTTATAATTTCTCTTTCAGCCCTGTTTTCACAAATTTGATGATGTGGTTTTATTTTCATTTAGTTCATCTTATACTGATAACCTGTAAACCAATACAAACACAAGTATGAACTGTAATAATTTTATTCTGAGCAGAAATATATGTTCATATTGTTATTGAAGCTTTTTATTACAGGCAACTTTCAGCTCCTCCCACTGCACCCACTCATTCTACCTTCACATAAGAACTCCAGATTGCTCTGGGGACACCTGCTAGCATTCTTTGGCAACTCAGCTTACTGAGGACTGGTATTGATTTAGTATTTTACCAAAATTTATAATCTTTATTTATTTTTCTATTCTTCTTGTTAGTTTCTTTCAAATACACGTTACACTTTATCCCAACATATACTTTTAATGCTTATATTTCTATTTCCAGTGCATTTATCACTGTTGCATATTTTGGATATTGCATACAAATAATATTAATGTTAATGATTATAATAAAATTATGATAATATAGACCAAATTGATGAAGGTGGCAGCATAAAGACATGGAATCAAATGAAAGTCTACTTTTGAAAATAAATAAAATGTCTTTGGTGCTGAGATAATACATGTCATAAGATTTTATTATTTTCTGATAGATAATGCCACATTTTTCTCCTCTATTTCCTCTTTCACTTGCTGTTATATTTGACTAATTTAGTCATATACTAGTTATTTTCCACTTGCCTCTGATACCAAGTTTGGGACTTAAAAGACTGAGTAATTTTTAGACGATTTTTCCTCTCATTCTATATACAAAAAATTGTGGGGTAGCTCCTGCTTCTGTAGTGCGCTAAGGTCTTAGAAATGCATTCCATTCACAAAGGGTGAACAATAAGAACCTTCAAATGATTGTTTGTGTGATCAATTCATTATTGATTATAACTTTTATAGCTTCAAGCCATCTGGTGTTTCACATCAAGAATTGTCTTGGTTTGCTGATTATTGCGGTTTGTAAAACTATTTTAGTTTGATATGAATATTTCTTAGGTTTCCTCAGGCTCACACAAAAAATGCAAACTTTCTTTAGGGTGTTTTACCTCTGCATATCAAAGTTTTTCATTACATATTAGAGCTTTTCATTACATTCTGGTACTTTAGTTGCATCCCCAGAGTTTGACTACAGTTCAGTGTTCTTGGAGATCAGCTCTCTAGCTTTCTACAGAAAGATTACTGAAGCCTGTAGCTATGCTTATCTAAGATTAACCAGTTATTTAAAATATTTTTGGTGCCTATAATGTGTATACTCTCCTCCCATTAACACACCCTAGATCTTCTTTAATTACATAGTGATGAGCATGATGAGAAAGAAACTGCCTCTGAAAAGCACATCTGCTTTTAAATATGGAAAATGTCATATTCTTGGTATTTTTTGCTAGCATTTTCTATCTCTAGCGTGAAATATCACCTTTTTAGAAGAGAATCCTAGAAAGAGAATACCATATGCATATGGTTTTCAGTGTGACATTAACAGGTGCAACATTGCCTTAAAGACAGCAGTTAGGAATTTTTTAAATGAATGTTAAAAGCTTTTGGAACCCCATCTATTTTATTTAAAAGATAGTTTCCACTGTGTTATCCTTCTGTATTCAAGACACTTTGTAATGGTATTTCTTTCTTCCACTAATGTACAAGAATAGGCTATTAATATCACATATAAACAAATAACATCAATTTATATCAGTTTAGGTTAATATGAGACAATAAGATACCTAAAATATTTTCTGGCAGCCTATTTGCAGCCTACCTGCTATAGCTTGAATTCAAATCCCCCACATTAGCTTCACAAAAATGTTGGTACAATGGTGCTGAAAAAACCTGTAGAGATGTTTTTCTTTCTGCTTTGCTAAAGTTTTAAAATATTATTTCAAGGCCAAGTCTTGATTTTCTTAAGGCACTAGCCCTGATTGATTATTGAGTCCATTACCATGTATTTAATACTTATTATTTGTAGGTTATCACTCTGTAAATCACTGAAAATTCTATGAGTGATTAGCTACCTGTCCCAGCACAGGTTTAATTTGTTAGAGGGCTTAAACATTTACAAAGAAAGCAAAGTATCTTGATATATTGTTACAAATGTGAAATAGAAAGCAGCAATATTAGTGGTGGCAGTGGGCATACTTGTCTAGTTCCAGTTCTAAGCAGGAATGCTTTCAGTATTTCCCAGATGGGATGATGTTGGCAGTGGGTCTGTCATACACGATTTTTGTGATTTTTGGTATGTTCTATCTATGCCTATTTTGTTAAAGAGTTCTTATCATAGAAGAGTGCTGAATTTGGTCAAATGCTTTCTCTGCATCTATTAAGTCTGATCATATAGTATTTGCTTTTGCTTCTGTTTATGTGGAGAATCACATTTATAGATTTGCATATGTCGAATCAGATTTGCATTCCTGGGATGAAGCTCACTTGGTCATGGTGGATATTTTCTTGATGTGCTGCTGAATTCATTTTGCTAGAATTTTATTGAAAATTTTTTCATATATATTCATACAGGATATTGGTAGTTTGTTTTCTTGTTATTGTGTTTTTTCCTGACTTTGGTATCAAGGTGATAATGGCTTTGTAAGACAAGTTGGGGAGTATGTCTTCTTTGTCAATGCTATGAAATAATTTCTGCAGTAGAGGTAACAGTTCCTCTTTGTAAATCTAGTAAAATTCAATTGTGAAACTATCTGATCCAGGACTCTTTTTTTGTTTGTTTGTTTGTTTGTTTGGCTGGCAGTCTTTCTATCACTGCCTCGATTTCATTACTTGATATTGGTCTGTTTAGGAGTTCTATTTTTTCTTCAGTGAGCCAAGAGAGGTCACATGGTCCCTCAAATTTGTCCACTTTCTCCATGTTTTCCAGCTTATGTGCATAGAGCTTTTAATAGTATTCAGAGATGTTTTACATTTCTGTGGTATCAATTGTAATATCTCTTTTCTAGTTTTTGATTGAGGTTATTGGGGTCTTTCTTTTCTGTTTTTGTTTAATCTAGCAAGAGGTCTATCAATTTTATCTTTTAAAAGAACCAACTTTTTGTTTCATTAATTTCTGTGTAATTTTTTGTGATCAATTTCATTTAGTTCTCTTTTGGCCTCAGTTATTCTTTGTCTTCTGCTGGGATTGGGATTGCTTTGTCTTCTTTTTCTCATTCCTTGAAGCAATTCATTGGATTGTTGATTTGCAATCTTTCTGTTGTTTTGATGTTGGGATTTAGGGTTATGGAGTTTCCTCTTAAGACTGGTTCCATGGATTTTGTTGACTTGTGTCTGCTTTGTCATTTAGTTTGACAAATCGTACAATTCCCATCTTAATTTCCTGTTTGAGTCAATAATCATTCAGCAGTAGGTTATTTAATTTTCATAAATTTGTGTAGAATTGAGTGTTTCTGTTAAAATTGATTTCTAATTTTATTCTACTGTGTTCTAAGAAAATACACGACAAAATTTCTATTTTTAAAAAAATTTTTGAGACATGTTTTATTCCCTAAGATGTGACCAGTCTTCAAGGACATTCCATGTGCTGATGACAATCACGCATATTCGGTAATTTTTTTGAGTTGAATATACTATACATGTCTGTTAGGCCAATTTGCTAGAGAAATCTCATTTAAGTCCCATGTTTCCTTAATTATTTTCTACTTGGACGATCTGTCCAGTTCTGTCAGTGAGTGCTGACGTTGCTATTACACTATTGCTCTTTACAACTGTATTTAGATTTAGAAGGGTTTGCTTTATACATCTGGGTGCAGCTGTGCCTATTAAATAAATATTTAGAATTGTTGTGTCTTCTTATTGAATTGTTTCTTTTACCACTATATAATGGCAATCTTTGTCTTTCTTTACTTTTGTTCACATCTGTTATCTTATATGAGAATGGCTACTGCAGATTTTTGTTTGTTTTTATTTTCATGGAATATTATTTTTCATTCTATCACCTTGTGAGTCTGAATTAATCCTTGTTGATTAGATGCATTTCCTGGAGATAGCAGATACTTGGCTTCTTTTGGTTTTTTATCTCTTCTGAGAGGGGAATTCAGTCCAATTACATTTATTGTTAAGTGGGCAGGTTTTCATTCATTCTTCTGAGTAGAACTTCAAAGATTTTTTTACCTCTACAGCCATTATGGTACCTGGGCTCTGATCTTTAGAATTTAGAGATTTTATACTAATAAGTTCCTATTGTATTTATCACTGTATAACGAAGGTCTGTCACCACTTCTATTCAACATAGTGCTGGAAATCTTAGCCAGAACAAGCAGATAAGAGAAGAAAATTAAGGGTAACCAAATGGGGGTAGAAGAGTTCAAACTATCTCTCTTTCCTGATAATAAGATCTTCTATCTATAACACCCCAAGTATTCTGCCAAAAGACTCCTTGAATTGATAAAGTCAGCAGAATGTCTGATTACAAAATCAAGCACAAAAATCAGTAGGCTTTCTATACACTAACAATAGTCAAGCTGAGGATTAAATCAAAGACTCAATACCTTTCACAGTAGCCACAAAAAAAACAAAATACCTAAGAAGATCTTTAACCAAGAAAGTAAAAGACCTGTATATGGAGAACTACAGGTCCTATGGGAAGGAAATCACACAAGATATAAAACAAATGGAAAGATCAAGCTCATGGGTTGGCAGAATCAACAGTGTTAAATGTTTATACTACCCAAAGTAATCTACAGATTCAATGCAATCCCTATTAAAATACCAATGTCATTTTTCACAGATCTAGAAAAATAATTCTATGTTCTGTATGGAACCAGAAAAGAGACCGAATACCCAAAGCAA
The DNA here is from genome assembly GCA_963574355.1 of Loris lydekkerianus. Lineage (NCBI taxonomy): Eukaryota > Metazoa > Chordata > Mammalia > Primates > Lorisidae > Loris > Loris lydekkerianus. Next base: position 10,128 of record CAUYPK010022527.1, read on the forward strand.
CCTTAAGCGAAATAGACAAATTGAGATGTTATCACTTTCCCAGACATCAAGCTATATTATAAGCCTGTAATATACAAACAGTATGGCACTGCAACAAGAACATAGACCAATAGAACAATGAATATTAACCTTTATGTAAAGTTAAGATACCTTAAGGAACTAAAAGTAAGCCCACCATTTGATCCAGCAATCCCACTATTGGATCTTTATCCAAAGGAAAAAGATCATTTTCTCAAAAAGATACGCACCCTCAAATATTTATTACAGCATATAGTTCACAACCACAAAGATGTTTAACCAACCCAAATTTCCATCAGTACATGAATGGTTTAATAAAATGTATTTTGTTTATACCATGGGGTAATTTTCCACTGTAACAAAAAAAAAAAAAAAAAAATCCAACAAAACAAAATGCCCATGGTGAACTAATACCTTCTGCAAAACCTGGATAGCACTGGAGAACATTCTTCTATGTGAAAAAATTACAAGGGGAAAAGAAACACTACATGTACTCAGCATTAAACCGAAACTAATTAGTCAGCACTCATGTGAGGGTTCTTTCAAATCTCAACTTTATTGAGGGAGAGGTTTTTGAACATATTATTTTCCCTTGTCTATGAGGCCATTTGTACCCCTGGAAATCATCAAATTTTAAGTCTCATAGGTTGAAAATTCGTAGAAGACAAAAGTGGCTTGAATGTTCTGCTGATACTTCTAAATTTTTGTCTTCAATTAGATGTTTATTTAATTACTCATTATATAGACTCATAAATAATTTTCAAATATTTAAAAATATTTGTCTATAATCTATTAAGTTTTCTATTAAGGAGAAATTGGTGCTACATATTACCCAAAAGAGAAAAGACATTTAAGATAGTATTCTTATGCAATAATTCTTAGATCACCGATTGCTCACTAGATATATATTTCATCAACTATTTTTTTAAAATACATATTATATGCCAGGTACTGTTTTAGATATGCTGATTACATCAATGAAACAGAAGAAATATCTCTAAGCTCATGAAGTTTCCTTCTAATTTCCTTCCTTCCTTCCTTCCTTCCTTCTTTCCTTTATCCTTCCCTCCCTCCCTTCCTTCCTTTATCCTTACTTTCCTTCCCCTCTCTCTTTCTCTTTTTCTCTCTTTTTCTCTTTCTTGGGTAAACTTTAATCTATTAGAAAACACCTTAACTATAGTAAGTACTACTTTGACTATTAAAAATAAGAAATAACTTTCATACCTACCATTATTATTATTTTAAATTCTACCTGAATGTTATTGAATAATCACATGAAAGTTCCAAGTTGATCTCATTCATGTTATAATTTACTGGTTAATTTAACTTTTTGAATGTTTTGAGTTTTTAGGTCAGTGGAATAGTTGAGATGAAATAGTTGAGATATGATTCCTGTAAAAGGTAATATTTGCCTAAATCTAAGCTTTTCTCAGCAAACATGACACCTTTTTGTCCTGTCTCTTCCCTGTTGGTCTGCCAGAATACTTAATACAGAGCTATAATTAAATCTTTTAATTGTTTATGTAATTTTATTTTTTTCTACATCAGTTTATATTTTTTAATAGTCCTTCCTCTCTGTCTTGTTAGGATATTTTTTTCTTCCTTTGCAACAACATTTTAAAATTGTTATTTGCTGTTGCTATTTGGTCAGGCCTGCACTTTCTATTTGTCCTTGTTTCTTTTTCACTACAATTGATTTTTAACCACCTAAAGATAAACTGTGACTTCCAACTGCTCTGTGGCTGGAGTTGTTACAATTTCTTCTTTGAAATGGCTGAGTGAGCAGGAGATGACTCAAATCATGAGCAGGAAGCAAATGATTTCTTCCCCTATGAATCTTTGACTCAGCTTTTGGCAAATTGTAGAGATGTTGAAGTATTTCCAATTGTCTTATACTTGTACTTTTCTTAGATTGCTTTAGCATTTATGATCAATCAGAACTTTGTGGAAGTACTCATTCTTTTTTTCTGAACTCCTTGATAAGAAGTAAGTTAATAAATCTGATAACATCTTTTAGGTGACTATTGAAAGATGGGATATGAAAGTAGAAGACTATTACTCAAGGTAATTTTAATTTTATCTTCTAATTTAAAGATTATCTGAGGATAGATCATTTACAAAAATATTTTTTAAATAATTATTTATTACATAATTGAACACTGCTTCTCATTACTTAAAATACAAGGAAAACCATTTGGTCCAGTGTCAGGTAGCCTTAGATTTGTTCCAGCATTTAGGGTTAATTATAACTATAAAGAGAGTTTCTGTTTTATTATTACATGAATGTGTAGTTTTAAACAACTAATGCATAGTATCTGGGCCTTATTTTGGTCACACAGAAATTTAAAGATTTCTTCTAGAATCCCTTAGAATGTCCCTTGATTGGCTAAATGATAGTAAATTTTTCTATCTTTTTCTGCAGTCCTGTGAACTTTATTACATGTATGGATATCTGTACCAATCCCCATAATCAGGATATAGAACAATTTTACCAACCAAAACCAACTCCTCATTATAGTATTTTATAGTCACATTCTATGCCCATCCCAGTACCTGGCAATAAATGATCTGACCTCTACCCTATAGTCCTGTCTTTGAGAAAATGTCATGCAAAACTGTGTCACATACATATAACCTTCCAGTTTTATTCACTTAGCACAATTCCCTTGAGATTCATCCAAGTTGTATGAACTATAAGTTTGTTTGTTTTTGTTCTCTGAGTAGTATTCCTTTTTCTTGACATACTTTTTTATTTTTAATTTGTTCACCTGCTAAAGAGCATTTTAATTGTTTTAGTTTGGGGAAATTATGAATAGAAGTTTCATAAATATTCATGTACAAGTTTTTGTTAAAAATTAGTTTTCATTTTCTTATGGTAGATCCCCAGGAGTGAGCCTTCTAGGTCATATCCTATGTATATATTTAACTTCAAAAGAAATGGCTAAATCATTTCCTAGAGTGGCTGTATCACTTTGCAATAACCCCCAAAACATGTTTGCCCCAGCTTCTTTCTTTTTACCTTCATTGGCTTTTGGTATTGGCTATGTTTCTAAGGTTATCTACTCTAATATCCATGCACTGGCATTTCATCATAGGTTTAATTGCATTTTCTTAGTGGCTAATGACCATTCTGACAAATATTTGAATGTTGTGTGCTATTCACTATAAAGAGTAAAAAGAAGATAACTTAGTGAAAATCATTTGTCTTTTTTCTCCAGTATAACCTTGACTAAGTCACCTTAGTTCCTAAATGTGGGCCTAAGAGTTCTATCTTATTCCTCTGATCAACTCTCAAATCTATGAGACTCTCGAATCTAGCTCTGTGACATGTCAACTTTTCTTTGAAATTCTAGTTTCATCTTTCCAGCTGTCAAACTGTCATCTCTGTTTGAATGTTTTAGGAGCTACTCAATTCAACTTTTCCTATATTAAAACCTCCTGTTCATTTGAATCAGTGTATTACCCATCCTATCTTTTTCTTCCAACATTCCCAAAGTCTCAAATCCTCAGCCAACCTCTACTCTGTTATTTTCCTCACTATATTCCATGATTTTCCAAGTATAATTGATTTACCATGGGCAATGTCTCCATTGTCCATCTCTTCTACCACCACTAACACACTGGGCTCAAGATGATTTAAATAAAAGAACAAAACTAAGTTATGATCGGAGTTTATTTTTTAAATACCATATTTCTTTTGATACTCAGAATAAAGATCTGTGAATACTTAAAGAATATTGACTGTACTATGCACGGAGATTCATTTCAGAAAATGCAGAAATCCAATGTTCATGGGAGTAATGGGACAAGTAGAGTTTGTCTGGAAGAAATGCCTAGATCATTAATTTATGTAGGATAGCCAAAAAAAGATATTCATATGAAAGATAAATTTCTGAGTTAGAGTTAAATTATGAGCCAAGAAGAATATAGGATTATTAGACCTAGTGAGTGGACACCTTGAACACTTCATATAATTGTGAAGTTTTTGGATGATGTGTTTTCATTAATCTAATTAGGTCTAGGTTACACAAAAATTTTCTATCTAGCCTATTTTAATGTTATCTAAAGTAAAAATAAATGTGGTAGCTTCATTACTAATATGCAAGCCAGTATGTAACATTGGACTGGAAACAGTTTACTGAAAAGGTGAAGTCATGTTACCAATTAAAATATGTACATTTACTTAAGCCTAAAAAATCTATTTGCAAGCAACTTTTTCAGCAAGCATTATCTTGTGTTATCTGAGTGTAGGATACTATGCTAATTGCTGATGATATGTGAAGTGAACTTTGACTATCAAGAGTTTAAAATAACTGCTAGAATGAGTCTAATAAGCAGGTAAACTTTATAGGGCTTAACCCATTAAATATTAAAGAGGGGTTTGTAACTCAGAATAGTAAGGAAAGGAAAGCTTTTGCAAAAGAAGACAATTAATCTTGTTTTGGAAAAATAATAATAATAGAGAAAGAAAATAGAAATGATAGTCTAGGTAGAGGACAAAGAGTAAAGTTAGACTTCAGAGAGCATTTCTTATTTTCTTTACAATGTGTATTATTGGAAGCCTGAATAGATATAAAGTCTTATCTCTTTTTTGCCTATCAACTAATCCATTTCTTGGCCAACCTAAGACATAATTGGATATGGCAAATCACTATTTTTCTCTGGTCAACAATTTGTTCTATGCAGACTAGGACTGTGAACAACAGTTAATCATTGTATAGGAGGAAGATTTATCATGCACAAAACAAATAGCAACTGTAAGTATTTGGAAAATGGAAAGATAATGCCTCACATGATGGTTGAATCTGAAATAAACTATGAAGTGAGAAGTATATGGAGCAGAAAAACAGAAGCACAAATGGAGAAATGAACAGCATATTTAAGTGTTTGAACATGGCAATGTAACCTTTGCATCACCTTCAGAAGTTATGTGACTAGCTTAATATTTAGAGGAAGGAAGAAGGATCACATGTATGATGCCAAGAATGTGTGATGTAGCACAGAACATTTGAAAAACAAATAAAATTATTTATTATAACTGAGTTTCTGAGTGTCTATACTATGAGTGGTGGATGAAGCTGTAGCAGAAAGCAAAGACCATTTGGTGAAGCCTCTATGTAGGTTATACTAATGAATTTACATCCACTAACAATTTTCGGGGAAAGAGCTTTCTGAACACTGCAAGCCACATTCACTGTTAATATTATACTTATTTTTTTGTAGGTAACATCATTCAATTACAATGGCTGCTGGAATGAATTTGATCAATGTTCTTTTTTTATTTTATTTTTATTTTTAATTTAATTTAATTTAATTTAATTTTTTAGGGTCGGAGTCTCACTTTGTAGCCCTCAGTAGAGACTGTGATGTCATAGCTCACAGCAACCTCCAGTTGATGGGTTTAGGTGATTCTCTTGCCTCAGCCTCCCAAGTAGCTGGGACTACAGGCTCCCATCACAATGACTGGGCATTTTTTTTTTTTTTTTTTTATTGTTGTTCCGGTTTGGCCGGGGCTGGGTTTGAACCCGCCACCCTTGGTATATGGAGCTGGCACCCTACTAAGTGAGCCACAGGCACTGCCCTGATCAATGTTCTTTTTTTATGATCTGTACTCATAGAAGAAATTCCTATAAATGCATTTACTCTGTTTTCTTTTTTAAGATTATATTAGGCCAGGCATGGTGGCTCATGCCTGTATTCCTAGCATTCTGGGAGGCAGAGGCAGGAGGACTATTTGAAGTCAGGAGTTCAAAACCTGAGCAATGTGAGACCCCATGTCTACTAAACTTAGAAAAATTAGCTGGACATGGTGGTGGTAGCTGTATTCCCAGATACTTAGGAGGCTGAGGCAGGAGGATAATATATATATTTATAATATAGAAATGTCTATATTTATAATATTAACAATTTTCTAATTGTTTATATCAATGACTTCATATATCCTATTTATTTTGAGGAGTAATAAACTGTAAATAATCCAATATCATCAACTAGGCAATACATAATAATATAAAATGTATTTAAATATATATTTCAGAGTATACCACATTAGTCAATCCATGACAATAGTCTAGCTTTGTTGAAAAGGCCAGTTTTTAATAATATGACATATTGAATGAAATAGATTATAATAAGCAATAGTTTACAGAAGTAGATTGATGAATGTCAATTCTAAACACATCACAATTTTTTATAGTATGAGTGCCCAATATTTATATTGGTAGGTGAGTAGTTAATTATTTTAAATTAAGCTTCCATGAAATGATTATGCATCTAGGCAACATTATGTGCAAATATATATTTGAAGTAGCAGGATGGTTCATAACAACAAAGAGGAAGGTGAGGGAAATGGAACTAAGTCTATCAATAATAGATTTGAAAAGAAGGGAAAATAAATACATGTTTTCTAAAGTTAATAAAAATTTCAGTAATAAATGTGTAAGTCACTTTTAAAACTATTATACCCTATAGTATCGATTCAACTGACAGTACATAAAAAAATAAACCAGATCTATAAAGTAATTGGTATGAACATTCTTACCACCATAATTGGCTTACAGTCAAGAATTATATGAATTTTCTTCTTTCTTCTTTCCAACTCACACTCCCTGTTTTTACTATAATTTTTGATATTTAAAAAAGTAAGTGGGATGACATAGACATAAAATTTCAAAGTCACCATGTCCCCAGAGCTCTCAAGTACTTTAAATTGTGTAGCATATTACAATAAATCTAAGTCCAAATCAAGGATGTAAAGTTAAATGTAAAATTTTGATTAATTTGGTAAGTTGCTTAACATAATCATTATGTATAGATTAGAAATAAAAAGTAAAATACATAGAAAAAAATTAAGAAACAAAATGCAATGAGTTTGCAATAATTTAAATTACCCTGCCCAAACCCCTCCCGAGGTTGAATTTCTCCATCATAACTATGGACTAAGGCAGAACTCAGGAGTGTTTGAATGAGAAGATCCACACTTGTCAGACTTTTTCCAGAGCTGCCCACTTTGTTTCTTCTATGGAGAGTGGAGCCCTTTCTCCTCCCCACCAACCAAACAACAGAACTCTAAGAAGCTGGGTTCAATTTTTTTTTTTCTTTTTTTTGCAGTTTTTGGCCAGGGCTGGGTTTGAACCCACTACCCTTGGCATATGGGGCCGGTGCCCTACCACTTTGAGCCACAGGTGTCAACCAGTGTGATATAAACGTGTCAACCGGTCTGTGAAACTAGTGTATGATCATATCAATGTACACAGCTATGACTTAATAAAAAAAAAAAAATAAATAAATAAAATAAAATAAAGAAGCTGGGTTCAGTTTCCCTCAAACCTCTGGGGACCATCCTGCTTCCCCTATTCAGAGTAGGGACTTGGACTCTGGGGGTCAAGAACTGGAAGCCTGTTGACATATACCAGGAATCAAGTGTGTCCTTCAGGGACATGGAGGTGTTATTTGTGAACTGATCTCAAATGGTGAGAAAACCCATATAATGTGGATAGAACTGAGAAGAGAGTGTGGAGTATATTTGTCATGTAGCATACACACGAACACCTCTCCCATCTTGGAAACAGCAGCCATAATTTCTGCCCTGCCCAGGGAGGCTCACAGGCTGGTCTTGCTTGCTGTATTGTCTCAGCACAGTTATTTTCTCATTGTTCTGGCTAATTTGGCCAGCTTCCAAGGGGCAGAAGCCACAAAGAGATCCACTGGGTCACAGAAGAGGAGAGAGACTCAACTCCCCTTTTATTTGCTAGACTATGTATCTTGACTGTCCCTCTTCTAAGAGCATGTTCTTAAGCATAGCAGGGGCTTTTCCATCCTCCATGCATCCACCAGTGGTGTGGAAACTGACGTTTGACCCTCATTGAAATGGCTCTTGTGCCAACCTCTGGTGAGCCTGGACAAACTTTCTCAACCCAACCTTGCCTGGCTTTGTGCTCTTATCAGCTGTGGTGATGGAAGACCATAAAGATGGGCCCCTTGGTGTTACAGGACCATGCCAGCAACCAATATGTCTGACGGATTCTTCTAACAGACTAAAGCCAGAACAGGTCCCAAGAAACACATCCATCATCTCCTGTCAGCACCACTCACAGAGAGGTCAACTTATACAGCATATTTCATCATTTACCAATTTAGGTGTACAGGGCATATCTGACCCTAATCAATAACAAGATTGAATCAAAAGTAAAAAGTCTTCTATCAAAGAAAAGCTGAGGATTGGATGGCATCACTGCTGAATTCTTCAAACTTCTAGCACTTCAGAAATATATACTGTAATCAAGAGTGGTTTATCTAAGGATGTAAAGATTGCTCAACATATGCAAATCAACAAATATGATACAACACCTCAACAGAATTAAGGACAAAACCATATTATTGTCTTAATAAATGCAAAAAAAGTATTTGATAAAATGTGATATGACTTTATGAAAAACAAACTCTTAACATATTAGATACAGAAAAGATATACCTCAATACAAAAAAGACCATGTGACCAACTTACAGCTAACATCATATGTAGTAGTGAAAAGGTGAAAGGTTTTTTTCTAAGTAGAAGAAGACAAGACTGCCAAATTGTATCTCTTTTATTCAATGTAGTACTGAAATTCCAAACTGGAATGATTAGGCAGGAGAAATACGTGAAAGAAATCTAAATTGAAAAGGACAAATTCAAATAGTCACTGTTTGCACATGGTATAAACTCCTAGGTAGAAAACCATAAAGACTCCACCAGAAAAACTGTTAGGACCGATAAAGGAATTCACTAAAGTTGCAGTATACAAAATTCTCACATAAAATAAGTAGAATTTCTATACACCAATAGTATCTGGGGAAAAAAAAAAAAAAAAAACCAAGGAAGCAGTCCCATTTATAATAACTATTTAAAAAGTATAGCAACAAATTTAATCATGGAGGTGAAACAGCTACAATGAAAACTACAGAACACACTGATGAAATAAATTGAAGGGGACACACAAAAATATGTGAATATATTTCCAATTACCAAATACAATAATCAACTCAAAATTAATTAAAGTGGGTGAAAAACTTAAACATAAGACCCAAGGCTATTAAATCACTACAAGAAAATAGGGGAAATACTTCAGGACATTGGTCCCAACAAAGATTTTTATGGATAAGATGAGAAAAGCAGAAATAGACAGAATTACATCAAACTGGAAAGCTTTTGCCAAAGAAAACAATCAACAGAGTGAAGAGATAACCTGCAGAAAGGGAGAAAATATTTGCAAACTATTTATTTAACAAGGGATTAATATCTAGAATATATGAGAAACTCAACAGTAAAAAAAAAAAAAAGAAATACACACAAAAAGATTAAAAATGGATGATTGAGGTGAATAAACACTGTCAAGATAAGACATGAAAATGGCTAGCAGATGTATTTTGTAAGTTCAACATATCTAATAGTCAGGAAAATTCAAATCAAAACCACAATGTAATATCATCTCACCCTTGTTAGAATGACAATTATTAAGAAAAGAAATTCTTGGCGAGGATGCAGAGAATAGGAAACTTTTATACATTGTTGATGGGAATGTAAATTTGTACAGCCATTATGGAAAATATAGAGGTTTCTCAAAACAACTGAAAATGTAACTATTCTTATGATCTAGCAATTCTACTACTGGGTATATATCCAAATAATTTGAAATCTGTGTGTCAAAGAGTTGCCTTCACTCCCATGTTTATTGCATCTCTATTCACATGAGCAGAGCTATGAAATCAACTTCAGTGTTCATTAATTGATGAATGGATTTAAAAAGTGGTAAATATGCACAATAGAATAGTATTTGGCCATAAAAAAGAATGAAATCTTGTCATTTGAGGCAACATAACCCTGGGGGTCATTATGTTAGGTGGAATAAGCCATGCCCAGAAAAATGAATAACATATCTTCTAACTCATATGAGGAAGCTAATTTTTTTTTCTCATATAAGTAGAAACAGGAATAATGTGACTTGTAGAAGCTGAAAAGGGTAAGAGTGAAGGGATGGGGAGATATTGGTTAATAAATACAAAATTACAGCTAGATAGGAGGCATAAATTTTAATGTTTTATAGCACTGTAGGGTGACAACAGTTAACATTAACTTATTACATTATTTAAAGTAGGTACAAAAGATGATTTTGAATGTTTCCACCACAAAAATGATAAATGTTTGAGATAACATATGTAAATTATCCTGATTTAATCATTATATCTTGCAATAAAGGTGTGCAATTACAGAACCTCCACTAACTACCTCCTTAAGTTGATCAAAGTTTCATAGACTGGACATGCACCACATATACATATCAGTATAGTAGGACTAACAATGTTTTTGTTGAGCTGACATATCCAAAGAGAAACTTAGAAACTTATAATCTAAATAGGTGATTAAATTTTCAACTTTAATAATAATGTCTTAAGGGGTGAAAGGGGCTTAAAATAATGGAGATAGTAATAAAACAAGAAGAAATAAATTGGACAACAGGATCAAAACAAAGAAAGGACAAAAAACAGACCTAGGAAAATTCTCTGAGCTCCTGTGCAACTTGGACACCAATGAGAATAAGTAGCTAGTAATAACACTGTATAGGGATGTGAAAGGAAATATCCTTTCTTTAAAAAAAAATTTATTATAGAGATTATTACTTGTTGGAGAGTAATGGGTTTCCACAAAGTCCACTTGTAAAAATTTTCACATGATTTACATTTTCATAAAAATTCACTCAGATTTTAATAATACAAGAGTCCATGTTTTCAAATAAAACAATCTGCAAGTTTGACTGTGACAGTTTTGTTTGTTTTAAGAGGAGATAAATCAAACATTGCACACTAACATTTAGCACACAATTATCTTCCTTTCACAATTTTATAATCATTACTGCTTTCTCAGCCCTGGTCAGTGTCTCCTTCGCTGAGTAAAGACTCTTGAATTCCTTAACAACTTTCCATTAGCATAACTTTTTAAACTACATATCCTTATATCTCCTACATTTTCTAGTTGTGAGATTTCTTTTCTCCCTTTGCTTCTGAATTGTACTCGCATTACTTGTTACCTCAATGCTATATATCCCTGTGTGTGTGTAAGTGAGTGTGTGGGAGTGAGTGTTTGTATTTGCAATAAGTATTTCTATATCTTATTTTCCTTTCTCTAAACTGATTTATGGAGGCCATTGTTTCTTTCTGACAAAGAATCTTGACATTGATGACTCCATATATGTATATGTGTGTGTGTGTCCTTGTTACTATGTCCAATTTCTTAGAAAGGGTTAATTAGATGATAAAAACAGTGACCTAGGTCTTTGGACATAGGTGTCCAAAGTGGTGATGGTGTTTTGACTAAATTACAGTATATCAGATAATATAATAGCTGAGATTTTTATTTCATATTGTTTATGAAAGACAAGAAATTTTTAGGAATAGTCATAATAGACTTAGCAAAGGAAGACAGAGGTGAAGCATGAAGTCATTTTCTGTACAAAATACTGCATTATAAACTCTTACTAAATGAGAAGTTCAGCTATATAATCACATATATATTGATGTGTTTGGTGACTATGTTTTGCTTGTATTAAATTTAGTCTAGCCTATATTTGGGGAAGATTTTTGTCCTTCTGTATACTTGCTATAAAGAGAAACATGAAAAATGATGCAGGACTATGACAAAAAGGTAACAACTTCACAAAGAGGGATGAATCATTACACATTCAACAATGGATCTCATCAAAATTGTTCTTAGCATCACATACTTTACATTCAACGGTCAATCTATGAACAAACTAGTGACTGAGCTATGGGTTCCCCATCTCATTTATCACAGCAAAACTGTATCTTTCTCATTTCAAGAAAATTACAGAAAATAAAACTGCAATAAAACCAAAAAGCTGGAAAGAGAGATGACACCCATGACAACATTTAAAAAAGGATACTGAAGATGTGCAGCCATCCACTCAACTTACAATTAATGCAGCACAAGATCGATGTCTGAATCTTCCTGGTACAATATCTGACTGAACCTAAAACAGAACCCAATGGTAAGGCACCAGAGTTATGAAGAAATGCACATAGGAATAGAGTACATTATTAATTTTAACATATATATATATATATATATGTGTGTGTGTGTGTGTGTGTGTGTGTGTGAAATAAGTTTATTTACATATTTTCTTATGGCTCAACCTTAAATTCAGTAGAAATATATCAATATATAATTTCTGTTAATTTGAACCATGGTTGAAATGAAACCATGATTTTGGTCTGAGCTAATACAATGCCATTTTCCCAAGGTACTTACTCTTGGCTATAATCCCTTCTTATCTTGGAGATTTCTATTAGGAAGACTTGTTCTGAAGTACCTACTGGTACTTCAGATTATATGTTTTGTGATTATATATTTCAGATTATATGTTTTGTGTCTATATGAATAGAGGGGAAACAAGTCAGGTGAAAACATGGTAAAAAGGGAGGTATATAATTCAACACAAGTTTTAATCATATCAAATGTTTTAGCAATTCCCTAAAAATTAACCTATCTATATTCTGTGCAATACTATAGGTCAAGTCGTCTTCAAAATGAAGATACTTACATCCCAGAGAACACGAGAAGAAAGCTTTTTAGCATTTGCATTTTATATTATACTTTTTTTAATTTATATTTTCATAAAATTATTTTAAAACTGCTGAAAATATAAATTTATAATTAACACTAATACTATATGCATATATATGTGTGTGTGTGTGTGTGTGTATACATACATATATGCAGAGAGTGTGTGTGTCAGAGACAGAGAGACAGACATACTGGATTATTTTTTAGTTTGGAGATTTTTGCCAGACTTATTAATTGACTTTTATCTGACACAGCTCACAACAGGCATATTGAAATGTTTCTTTTCAGGAAATTCTTCATGGTTAACCAAAAGTTTTAGAACAATGGATATGAGGTCTCAACTCAATGGATAGGTACTTATTTCTGATAAGGATGTAATGAACCTGATTTGATTCTTTTTTGGTGATTTCTGACAATCTATCTTACCACAGGCATAAATTCTAACCTAAGCAATTAAAATTATATATTTCCTATAATAAATATTAAGATGAATTCTTAAGAAATAATAAAATAATAACAATGGTAAAGGTGGTAAAAATAATTCATTTGCTTACTTTTAAGATGTTAGTAGCAAATATTAAAGAAAATAAAAATACTGGAATGAGATGCCTGGTTTTTATGAATGTGAATTTAATTCCATAAAGCACATAACTTAGAAGTAAACACTTACAGCTCATACAGAAGTATACATAATATAAAATTTAAACAAAGAGAGTGAAACTTAAGGTGCTCATAAGATATAGTTAGGAGGCATATTACTGAAAAACATGAAAAATAAAAGTACACAAACTTTCCATAATTTTACTTTTATACTAAACATTTAAAAAATACTGTACTTAAAAACTTCAAGGAGGAGGCAAGATGGTAGCCTTGAACAGTCTGTGCTCTACACTCTCAAGGAGAGGATGGAAAGATGCAGGTGATACCCACTGACAGATGGGCCTTGTTGGAGAGAGTGTGGTGACTTATCAGAGAATGATCAGGGGATAGAGTAAGGAGAAGGTGATGTGGTGATCCACTTGCAGGACTTGAGGGTACCTAAGGAAGGCATCCAAATGTGGCAAGGACAGAAGAGAACCCTGAACTCTACATCCCCCATGGACACTGTAGTCAGAGCAGTGGTGGGGTGCCTACTATCACTACAGACCTCCAAACTGATCAAGGAGCTGTTTGGTGACTGTGCAGTGACATCACATCAGAGAGTGGGCAAGGCAGGGATGCAGTGGCTTCTTGAAGGGGCACAGTCCACTGCACCCTTGTAAGGTGAATCTGTCTCATTTGTGCTCCTTGAGGCCACGAGGCTCTGAGAAGAAACATTTCCAGTACTTCGGCTGCAGGCATGCCTTAAAGGAAAGAAAATGCCAGAGACCCTTGCCAAGTCATAGCTGGAGACAGATAATTTGCCTGGGGTAATGGACTGTTGCACTTAATCCCCTACCTCTATTTACACAAAAACTTTCAGTTAGTCATATAGGGAAGTAGGCAAACAGAACAGATAACCCAGCCCTTTGTGGTTCATCTCCATTTTTGTTTATCTCCAAACAAGATATTCTTGGTTTAGAAAGGTGTATACATACTTTGCTGTATTAACTCTGATAAGAAATCTTTACCTTTTGTCTTCCTTGTTCTTAGATTATTTTTATCTGATGAGTTTGGGTATATAAGAAAGTGAGTAAAGACCACTGATTGCTGCTGTGCCCAAGCGAGCACCAGCCATCTCTTAATAAATCATTCATTTCATCTGCAGTGCTTGCCTCAGTGTCTCTGACTAAACCAGTGGACAGCTACAGCTTCTGTTCCCAGGTCTCGGCAGCTGATGTCATTCTGAGCTCTTGGATTCATAGTGCCTTGTTTACAAGAAGCTCGGCTTTGTTGTAGCTGCCCCCACATCACCCTAGCCATGCTGGGTAGGAAGCAGGGAGAGTAGAAACTCTTGTGTGCCCCTTAACTGGGAGCCTAGCACTCTTCCCTGCCCTCTGATGAATTTCAGGAAAGTGGGCACCAGGAACACTGCCTGAAAAGCCCCCATTGACAGACTAGGCAGAAAATGTGCAGGGGAGGGCCACATAGGCCTATGCCTGAGGCCTCTATAACACCACTGGGACCTGAAGTTTCCTTACTGCTGACAGGTTCATAGCTCTGCCCCTGTCATTTGGCCTCACTGCCCCCACTCACGCAGTTTCAGAGCCGCCAAAAGCATAGCCTCATGCTTCTGCTCTCAAGGATCCCACCCACCAATTGGCAGAAACTGCCACAGCACTCTAACATTCCAACAGAAACTAGTCATCCATAAGCCACCATTGCATAGGGACTCAGGAAGCAATAGCCCTAATACCTATGACTACTGCCTAGATGATAGATAGATAGATAGATAGATAGATAGATAGATAGATAGATAGATAGACAGACAGACAGATAGACCAGCTGCCATTACCACTGTGGGAGACTTGGCACAGAGCAATCTCCATTATGCCACCCTCCACCAGTGACTTAGGAAGAAACCCACTATTTCTCACTGAGGTCATCCAGCACCGGCTTAGAATGTGACAATCATATTGTCACATGGGAAAACACGGAACAGCTGCATTCCAATCAGTACATCTTCCCCTCTCCTGATGAACTGCTCTTCCAGAGTAGGTCACAAAAGCACCATACAGACATCTCTCCTTCCCAAAGGTAAAGACCAGATGCACCACAATCTATCTACCTTGAGGTGAGAAAAGAGATTTCAGATTAGAAGAAATCAATATTAACAACAACAACTGTCTGGAAACATGAAAAACAAGTTGATTTGACCCCCCCAAAGGATCACAATAGATATACAGCAATGAGCTCCAACCTTAAGGAAGTTGTTAAAATGTCAAATGTCAGAATTGCAATTTAGAATATGCATGGCAAATAAAATACATAGAAGTAAAGAAAAAGGTAAAAACAAAGACAAAGAAGCCAAAAAAAATTATTTAGGAAAAATATTTATGAAATAATTTAAAATGTTGCTAAGGAGCTAAATATTAATGGTATAAGAAAGGACAGAACATAAATTAAAACAATAGAAAGAGTGCTTTACGGAAGCACTCTTGCAGCACAATGCAGAGAAGAAGTAACATGTACTTTTGGTGGGATTGAAAATTAGTACAACCTCTATGGAAAATAGCATGGAGATATCTTGAAGAAATAAATGTGCTTATTATTTGATCCAGCAACCCCAGTACTGTGTATCTACTGAAAGGAAAAGAAGTCATTTTATCAAAAAACACATGAACTCAAATATTGATTGCAGTACAATTCACACTGGCAAAGAAGTGAAATCAACTTAACTGGTCATGAATTTATGAATGATAAAGAAACTATGGTATTACTCAGCTGTAAAAAAGAATGAAATAATGTGTTTTGTAGCAATTTAGATGGAACTGGAGACTGTTATCCTAAGTGAAGTATCTCCAGATTGGAAAAGTAAATACCACATATACTCACTAATAATTGTGAGGTAAATAATGGGCACACACACATGGACAGGAAGAGATGTAAAGGACATTGGAAACCAAGAAGGGGGGATGAGCATGTGGTGTAAAAACTTATCTTCTGGGTACAATGAACCCTACTACTGTGTGAAGCAGACACAAAAAAACCCACTTAAGCAATATACAAGTTATCCACGTAACAAAAAACATTTGCACCCCCTTAATATTTTGAAATAAAAAATAAAACATAAAATGAAAACTTATAGGAAGTCACTAGTAGTAGAAAGAATACAGAGGAAAGGAGAAAAGTTAGAGTAACATCTACCAATAAAATATCTTTTTTTTTTTTCATTTTCATTTCTTGGAAATGTGAAAGGTGTCCTTATAAATATACTCTAATGTGAAGTCAATGTCTGTGTTTTAATGGCCTTTTATAAATCAGTGTTCACATTTTAGAATTTTCCTTACTACAAACCAGCCCCTTGGAGTGATTCTCGAGGACTGAAGATCATGTTCTCCTGAAGGAACTTGTCTGAATTACCTCTGAGATCTTCATCGGATGTCTCCATTATCATTCTTCACCATAGCTTTAAAATGTTCCCAGTGATCCATTTTTATGGACGGCGTGCATTTTAGTGGGAAAAGGTTGAGAAATCCTGTTCCATTAGCATGACCCATTTGTATTTCAACATAGATCCTGCTTTCAAACCTAAAGGCTCTACTTTTTAAGCGTATGTTTAGGCAGACTGTAGAGTATCTTATTTACTCTCCTGCTCTCAAAACTGGGTAGCATACTTCTGGTGGGATCTAAGTGTGACCTACACAAATGTTTACCTCCCTTGCTACTGAGTCAGTAATTAACACTAGCTCTTCTTCTGCTACTCTTTTATCAGTCAGGGTCCAGACAGAAGGTAGAAAATACACAGCACAATTTGAACAGATACCTTTTAATATTTTTAATATAAAGATTTATTGACTATCATGGAGATGTATTTGTAAAGGAGTAAAGAGAACTATGAAACTATCTCAAGGGTGGAGATAAACCAATGGGGGCAGAGAAACCAGACAAGACAAGAAACACTTCACTGAGGTGAAGAGAAGTTGAGGTTGGCAGGTAGGAAACTCCCCTGCTGGTAGGTTGAGGCTGCTAGGTAAAAAACTGGGTGCCTGCAAGCTTCCTTGGGAATAAGCTTTCAGAGTACTGCTGAAACTTGATGGGAAGGCATCTGACAGCTTGTGTTTCTAAGGTAAAGTTCGAGTTGTAGTTGAGACAGTCGAACCCTCCCCTCCTGGGGAGTTGCCGTACACCCTCACAATGTGTCCATCAGGTAAATCCCACCCATTCCCCTCCTCCTCTCCTTTCTTCTCTCCCTCCTTCCCTCTCCCCCCCCTTGAATATACTTGGGTTATTCTTATGTATGGACATGTAGTTGTTTTTCTATTGGATTCATATAGGTATTGAGTACATTGGATACTTGCATTTCCATTTTTGTGAGATTTTACTAAGTAGAATGTGTTCCAACTCCATCTAGGTAAGTACAAAAGATGTAAAGTCAGCATCTTTTCTTATAGATGAAAAGAATTCCATGGTCTACATATACCACATTTATGGTATATACATATACCATGTTCATGTGTTGATAGGCACATAGTGAGTAAAGCAAACAGACAGCCCTCAGAATGGAAGAAAATATTTGCAGGTTATGTCTCCGACAAAGGTTTAATAACAGAATCCACAGAGAACTCAAACATATAATCAAGAAAAGAACAAGTGATCACATCGCAGACTGGGCAAGGGATTTGAAGAGAAACTTCTCTAAAAAAGACAGGCGCGCGGCCTACAGACATAGGGAGCAGCATTTTCTAACCACCTTTATATACAAGTCCATGGCAAAGGAAGATGTTTGAGGTGATGTCACCAAGTGTTAACCCTGATCAATACTGGATATGAGGATTTTGATTGATTTGTTATATTCTTCTTTCTACTCTTCTTTATTGCTTGGGTTTTTTATAGTGATTCAATGTTTATCTTACAAAAACAATAAAAAGTACTTCTGACCAAAATATGACATGGCCACATTCTTTTAAAATTCCTTCCACTTCCAGTTTATCAACCCACTTGTTCCGGTTGGTCAGACTCAGGCCTCTGACAGTGCTTCTAAGTACATCTGCCATTTCCAGACCCACTAAATCATAAACAAGAGTAGCCAAGGTGTTTCAAACATCCTTCTTTTAAGGTGAAGGAGTTTAATGATATTACCATTCAAGACAGAATTTAGAGAAAGACAGATACAAAAAAAGGCAAGAAAAAGAAAATTCTGTTTTTCCCACAAAGAGTCTGTCTGACATGAGTCTCTGAATACAGAGATGCTAAAGGGGTTCATTCTGCTATTGAGATGCAGGAAGAACAAGAGATAGGGTGCCACTTGGAATTATGATCTGAGAGCTAGACTTTAAACATATAGGAATAAGAGGAAGGGTCTAGAGAATGTGAGACAGAATGGGGGCATTAATAAAGGTAAGAATTGGCTGGGCAGGGTGACGAATGCTTCTAATCCCAACACTTTGGGAGGCCAAGGCAGAAGGATCCCTTGGGCCCAGGAGTTCAAAACCAGTCTGGCCAGCATAGGAAGATTCCACTTCTACAGAAACAGTTTAAAAGTTACCTGGGTCAGGTAGTGCCTGTGGCTCAAAGGAGTAGGGTGCTGACCCCATATGCTGGAGGTGGCGGATTCAAACTAAGCCCTGGCCAAAAACTGAAAAAAAAAAAAAAAAAATTACCTGGGTGTGGTGGTTTGCACCTGTAGTCCCAGCTGCTCAGGAGGCTAATGTGGAAGGATCCTTTAAGCCCAGGAATTTGAGGGTGCAGTGAGATATGATTGCACCAGTGCATTCCAGTCTGGGCAATAGAATATTTAAAAAAAATATTATATACATATATAATATGTGTACACACATACATATGTTTGTGTGTGTGTGTGTATGTATATATATATATATATGTAGAGAGAGAGAGAGAGAGAGAGATACACACATACACAGACATATATAAAATAAGAAAAACAAAACCCCACGGTGAAAATGAAGGAGATGTGTTAGGAGGAACACGAGGGCTGAGAGAACTCCATGCAGCCTCCCGTTCTGCTCTTCATGTAGCTAGAGAAAAGTGAGATGTCAAGTACATTGCAAGACATTAAGATGACTAACAAAGTATTAATTCCTTCACATCAAATGCATGCACACAACTATCTTTAAATACAAAGAATGACAACATACACACAACTAAAACCTGGGGGAATGCCTGGAGAAATGAGACCCTTACACTTAGTCAAGATATAATATGATCACTAGAAACCTGATCAAAACTTTTCGTATCCCCAAATTATAATGAAAGGCAACTTGAGTGGGTAAGAGCCATATTTTATTCACTTGAGTTGGTATTTCAAATAATGTATGTAAAATCCAATTCTGGTTATTCACCAGGGAGGGGACAGTACTGGTCCTGACAGCACAAGCAAGCAGCACAGGAGAAGCAGGCCTAGTGTCTCATCTTAGATTCTCTGCTGTAAAGAGGATCTCTCGGAGGAGAGAGCCAGAGAAAGACCTTAATCAATTGGCGTTTAACCTTTGGTTCACTCAATACATTTTGTCTTGTGGTTGGAGCTGAAAGGCCTGAGGTTGCTTTATTTTAAAAGTTGTGTTGATGACTTGTCAAAAGCAGTTATATCAGGGACCTCATTCAGGTGAGAGAACACTCCATAGGAATTCTTGTTCTACTTAGCTTTTATATAGGACCAGAGAGTGCCATAGGGTTATTAGTCCACACTGTACCTTCAAAGCAATTTACTGCATTCTGGACAATGCCTGCACCCATGGGGCTGGAGGGTGTGGGAGGAGGCCAAGGAGTCAGATGGCCTGAGCCTCTTGCTTTGAAGCATCAGTTTTCTGTTCCTGCCTTGGCTCGAAATCTTCTTCACCAGCACTGTCATCACTGTGAAGGACAACCCTACTGCTGCTCCATATAGCCTCTGTCATGGGGACCCACAAAGGGGATGGACACCTAGAATGCTCACTGTGTGACCCTAGACAAAACAGGGGACTGTGTTCCCTTTCACATCTTTTTCTTGCCATTGAGACCACCCCTTACCCTTGCTGGGGACTTCACACCCCCCTGTCCTCCCACAGTTCCTTGCTGGGCTCTCCTGCCCAGAGGCTGTGTCTCCTTTTCCCTGACACTGAGCCTGACTCTTTGCCCTGAAATTGGGGCTGGATCCCAAAAGAGCTACCAGGGCCCCAACAGCCTGGGCTGGCCCCTCTCTCAGGGATCAATAGAGGCAGGGTGCTGTCTCTGCCTCACCCCAGCGTCTTCCTGTCTGTCTGTGAGAGGGAACAGACAGGGAGAGGGGCCTGGGTCATGTCCCCATGGAGAGTGTAGTGCTCACTGTAAGAAGTGATTCCTGGGTGGCACCCATAGCTAAGTGCTGGCCGCATGCACCAGGGCTGGTGGGTTCGAACCCAGCCTGGGTCTGCTAAAAAACAAACAAAAAAAAAAATAGCCAGGTATTGTGGTGGGTGCCTGAAGTCCCCACTACTTGGGAGGCTGAGGAAAGAGAATCACTTGAGCCCAAGAGTTTGAGGTTGCTGTGAGCTGTGACACCACAGTACTCTACCAAGGGCCGCAAAGTGAGACTGTCTCACTTCACTTAGTAGGAAGAAGCAATTCCCTTCTTCCTACTAAGCCAATGAGAGAGACTTTAAGAGAATTACTTCTCAAGGTTAGCAGTTCCTGCCAGAAGGAGAGACAGTAGAGAGAAGGAGAGACAGTAGGCTGGTCCCTAAAAAGGGTGTAAGCCCCAGGCAACATAGTCTGGAGGTGCCCTAATAAAAAATGTTAGCATGTCCTAAAGGGCAGTGCTTTGCAGCATCCCCTGTCCCCAGGCACAGGGCTCAGGGCAACCACCACAGGAGGACTTATAATGAAAGGACTTACAATGTCTAGCTGCCAACTAGACATCCTTGTAGATGGTGAGCTTGTAGATCTGCTCAAGGGCAGAAAAGAGTTGGAGAGAGGGCATGGCCAGGGGCATATGGCTTGCTCAGAGTTTGGTGAGGCCTGGATATGTCACCTCTAGGTTAATTGGAAGCTGCAGAATGCAGCAGGGCTTGACCACTCTGCTTTATACCAGAGGGCTGTTAGCTGGGTGGGGGTCCCCAACAGCCTGGGAGATAGAGGACCAGGAGCAGGTCTTGGCAGGGCAAAATATTCAGGCCACCCCTGGTGCTCTGTCTGTAGGGGAAGGCCTAGTGTTGCTTCAAGGCATCATGTAGCTAGACATTATCACAGAGAGGCTCCCAGGGCCTGTGGGAGCCCCAGACATAGGGATTGGCCCAGAGGGGCTACCACAGCACTGCTCCAACCGGTGTTCATGCCCCTTTACCTGTCTCCACTATGCAGCCAGTAAAATGCCAGAAAATTGACTTTTTAAAAGAATTAATAAAATTAATATTTTTTTACTGTTTCATTCCAATGACATTCTTAAATGGAAAGTAGACTTTTTTTTTTTTTTTTAATGGAACTGGATGGCAAAGAATTCTGAGCTAACATACTGCCTGGTATCACCACACTCATTTCTGCTGAAGTGTCAACTTAAATTTTCTTTCTTCCTTTTTTATTTTTATTTTTTTGAATAATTTTGCGGGGTACAAGTGCAATTTTGTTACATGGATATATTGCATAGTGGTGAAGTCTGGGCTTTTAGAGTAACCATTAACCAAATGATGTAGATTGTATCCATTAAACTATTTCTCTTGCCTTTTCTCCCACCTTCCTTTCTGCTCCTTCAGTCTCCAGGGTCTGTCATCCCACTGTCTCCATCCCTGGGCACATTGCTTAGCCCCACTTACAAGTGAGAACAGGCTGTATTTGACTTTGTGTTTCTAAGTTATTTCACATAGCGTAATGACCTCCAATTCTGTCCATGTTGTTGCAAAATACATTATTTCATTCTGTTTTACAGATGAATAGTATTCATTTTTATGTATATGTATATGTACCACACAGGAAAATAGATATCAAAAAGCAGTGCAAACCATGTAACCTTTGAACTTCTTTAATCTTTTTACTTCTACACCTAAAGACAAGTCATAAGAATATAAATTTTGGATGGATTGTTTAGATGCTACTGTGAGGGGGTGGAGACAAGATGGCGGACTGAAGCCAGCTTTTCACAGAGGCTCCCGTCCAGAAGGAGAGTTAAAGGATGGAAATTTAGTAAGTAACCTGGAGGATTCGACCTATACCAGGAGAGAAGGTTGGAGATCGCACAT